>CM046044.1:501455-813934 GCA_025215565.1 Flaveria ramosissima | reverse complement strand
TTGTAAGCTATTTGGACATATTCGGGGACACGAGAAGTGGTAAAAACAACTTTAAAAAAATAAAACATGGATTTAACCATCTTAAAAAGAATTCCAGGCTAAAAAAGGGTTAACAAAGTATTTGGTTTGGATTTGTTTATTTAAATTGTCAATGAATAGGTTAAATGGAATTCTTAGTGAAAACGGGTTTTAACCGGGTAACGTTTGGAAGAAAATTTAAAAATGAGGATATAACACCAAAATTTATGGAACCATGTTATTTCAGTAAGTTATGAGCTATAAGATCTAAAAGAGTTGAAAAATTGGTCAAACGAGCTTTTAACGGGTCGAATTCGGTTAAAAATGCGTTTAAACGGGTAAAACTTAAAAGGTAGACTTTCACCAAAAAGGAGCTCGAAATGCATCTATAGCAGATTAAAAACCTTAAATAAAGTCTTAAAAATGATATTTAATGAATCTAAGACCGTTAAATTAGAAATCAACACTCAACCATTAAAACCCTCGGTTTTACCGTAACTGGTAACGAGAAACATTAAAATTTGTGAAATGGAATTAAATTATGAAATTTTGGTAGAAACATACTTAAAATCAGTTAACTAACTCTAAGAAACTAATATTTGGGCATAAAAGACATTAAATGCAACAAACCAAACTTTGGGGTAGAAATTGTAAATTTTGAAACTTGAAGGACTAAACTGTAAATTTTTGCCTAACTTCTATAGACTGGCCCTTTGAACCAGGAATCACTTAAAAGACTCAAATTAACTTATATAAGTGATTTAAATAGCAAATAATATATACTTTCCTAAGAAACTCAAACTTTCTATAAAAGGAAACTTTTTATAAAAAGACTTAGAAACTCAAATGGTATTAAGATTCTAACCTCATGACACAACTTATGCATCTCCATAACCCTAGAATTAGTGGATTAACACTTAAATCTTATTGATTAGGGTGCTAGATTTGAGACTTTTCCGGGCACACGCAGTGACCCTTTGCTTGAATTCTAACGTGAGTTTAAGTGTTCCTCTTTTTATTACTGTTTTTGGGATGAAGCATGCTCTGTTTAAACTGAAATACGTTGTGCTATATTATGATACTGTATGTTGTGTTATGTTGAGACCTGCTGATACTTGCATCATAGTCACTAATTCTTTTGTGAATCGCTTGTTTATATGGGTAGATCTACTTGGGAAATCCCCCACACACAATGCCTCCTGTGATGAACAAGAAGGGTACCACACTGAGATCCTGCGGGGTTGTTTGTGGCATGTAACAGGTTTTATAAGATACTATGGTAGGCCATCCGGCAGGTACGGTTTACTGGTTTGAGGCTCTGTTCTCCCCACGGGGATTTAACCGGTAACTTAATTTTTGAAGAGGCTAACCGGGGCTGAGTGCAGGGTTGATTGTGATCCCCACAATAATGATACTATGACTTTTAATAAAGAATGGACTCTAATGAATCCTTTTGTTTTTAAACTTTAAGCACTTGAATTCACCAACATTTTAGTTGACAAAATATCTTTTTGAGCATGTTTCAGGTAATCCATGAAGGGATTCTAGCTATCGTGGGAGACCTTGACCTAGCACCGTTACCATGGCATTGGCTTGTCTTATTTTCAAAACTATCTGAACAATTTTTAATTATTGTAACTTATACATTTTGTCATTACGTTGGATGTACAATTTAATTTATGGGCTAAATCTGTTCTAAGCCCAGGATTATTTTAAACTCAAAATGCCATGTGATGTTCCTTTTGTGCTCTTATGATGGTTTGTTTTCGTTGCCATATGTTGTTGCTAGTCTGTGACGTTCCACCCTACTTGGGCCCACTGTAACATCTTGTATTTTTGGTTTAATTAAAAGCTTGCATCGTTAAATTCTTGTAGGGACCATTGTTGCCATATGTGAAACTTATGGGCCATTTATGCTTTTTGTCTTAATTGTTTTAATTCTTTAACTTGAAATCTTATGATGTTAATTATTACTTAATAAATAATTAATTTTTCTAATAATACCAAATTATAATAATCATACTAATAATAACAATATTAACAAAAATAATAATAATAATAATAATGTTGTTATTAATAATAATAATTGGTAAAAGTTTATTAAACTTAGAAATATTTAAAAACTCGGATTTAATAAGTCAAGGGGGCCTTAATGTCATTTTATAAAAATTAAATAAAAGGTTTTGGCATAAAATAATAAACATCCATAAATCGAGGGACTGTTTCTGTAAATTTATAAAGCCCAAACCATTCCCCCCTCACCCCGTAAATCCAACGGTCTTACTCCGGCCACTGCCGGCCAACATACCGGCGGTCGTAAACCCATTAAAATCGTCAAATATCGAACCAAGACCGTTTCCAATCGATTCGTTGGTGTTATTCGAACATTGAAGTGTATAAAAATCGAGTAAAAGCGACGATTACAAGCATGGTACATCCGATCAAACTTTGCTTTCAATCTTCTAACCGTTTGAACATTAAGGATCGATAATAATCAAATTAATTAAACCCAAGCAATAAATTAACCCTTTCTAATCATTTCCTAAGAACAATTTCAGTCTAAACACCTGAAATCATCACACATGATTACCATCTTCATCGCGAACCATACCTTAATCGAACCCCAATTCTCAGGCATTATTACCTCAAATTGATTGAGGGCTTAGATTCGCGAGCATCACTCGAAGATTCACACAAGTTTAATTTGGTTAACATCAACAATTGCACGTTGAACGAATTCAAGCTTCAGTCGCAACTCGTCTGCATTTGTTCTTATCAACCTAAACATCGAATCGGGTAATTAAGTGTGTCCTTAGACTCGAAATCACATGGGGAATCAAAGCCCCATGTTTATTCATGTAAACATTATCGCTTTGATCTTAAATTTTGGGTTTGACCAATCTAGGGTCCTTGTCGATTTGGGGTTTTCTTTGAAACACTATTTTTGTGGATTAAAAACCAATCATTGACACGGCTGAAGCCTTGGTTCAATGGTTAAAGTGTATGTGTCTTAAGCATGAGGTCCCAAGTGCGAACCCGGGAACCTTCATGCAATTTTTTAAGGCTTTTAGCCTAAAGGTTAATTTTGGAAAAATTCTTAAGTTATATATAAATTATTTTTATGAATTTCATATATTTTCAATGGTTCTAAAGATTTTCTAAAATTGTTCTAAGATTGAATAAAAATGTTTTATTGATAAAACATTTTAACAAAATGTGTTCAAATAGTTTTTTTTAATAAAATGGATGGAAAATAATATTAGTAAACTGTCATTGGTTCAAATATCCATTTTAAATTAATTTTGTTTATCTAGTAATAAACTTTTAGTTATAAAAATTTATTTGAACTTTATATATAATTTTCTAAATTATTATAATTGTTTCTTATTCACAACTTTGAATAAACTTTAAATATATATATATATATATATATATATATATATATATATATATATATATATATATATATATATATATATATATAATTATATATCTATATATATATATATATTATATATATATATATATATATATATATATATATATATATATATATATATATATATATATATATATATAATTATTGACAAGCCCCAAATTTGACTTAGAACCCTAGTCCTCGTTGATTCGTTAAACTCATTACAATAAAACTTAAATCTTGTAAATATATATACTTAGGTACCTTGTGAAGAACTATGTTGGAATCTTGCTTATTATACTTCTTATTAATCGCCAATTATATACTTATTTGATCAAGTGAGTATTTCTATACCCTTTTTTTCATATTTTCACACTTTGGGGTGAAACATGTTACATTATAACCGTTGCACATATAAAACGTTTGATTCTTGTAAACTTATGACAATTCACTTGTATGTTGTGGTTAGTTGATCATTGTAGCTACCATGTAATGTCGATTATATATACAATCATTAACTATTGCTAGCTTGCGACGTCATAGATCTATGGGCCTGACAAGCCTGCTTGGTTAATCCAAGTACACATAGATAATCGTATATACTTGTAAACGTTTGAGACTTGTAAAAATCTGTCAAGGTTTGATTGTGCATTCTGTCTTACATCCCTAGTTACTTGGTTCTCTAACTTACAACATGAATTGCCATCTTTTATATACTTATGTATTGAAAACTATGGAAATCTCACAAACATTATTGTTGACCCTTTATTTTTAACATGTTTCAGGAAATGCTCATGTACGATTACTACTCTTTGAAGTTTACCACATCTAGGATTGGATCTAGAGAAATAAATGGATGAACTTGTCACATTTAATTTTTATACATGATGTTATCTTTGTTTGAGACTTATTCTTGTAACATTGCAATTGAACCTTATGATTAATATATTTGGATTTAATAATAGCGTTATGTGGCTGTGAACGATCTTAACTCTTACACCTCGACGTTTCCGCCGTCAAGGTTGGGGTGTGACAGATTGGTATTAGAGCCCATAACTATAGGGATTTAGGTTATTAGAAATGGTGACCTAGACTATAGCATATGCATGAACCTTATAGAATTATATTCTATCTTGTAAATTATATAGTTTGCATGCTACATAATGTTATGCCCTCCTATGTGCAATTTGATGCCTTAGCATAGGATTGCCTAAACATTGTTACTTGTCTCCCTAAACTTATCTTTGACTCTTTGACTCTCCCCGAACATTAAACCTCTTAATCTTATTCTCGACGACACGTGGAATCGTATACTTATGCTTATGACTTTGGATCTTTAGACGCTATGTCTAATCTAAATAAATCTCATCGAGGTTTTTATTTCACGAACCTAAGGAATATTGTGTGACACATAGACACTTGTATTCTGGATTTCCTGGCAAAAGGCCTTCGGGCTAAGGCAAGCATTTCGCATAAATCCTTCGGGACTAGTCATGCTTACCTGGGGATTTCTGGGATGAGTTGTCACACCCCCGCTAAAAGGGGAAACACGGGGATGTAACAAGATCGGGATCGTCATAACACATGGTAAGCAATAGAGATGCAATATAATAAATGATGACAAACGTGTCATGACGACACCCGACAACAAGGGGACTTGTGTCGTGTTTAGTCAATATTCACGACAACATAGCCATAAGCATAAACATGTAAGATGATTCACATAACCAAATAAAGATGAAATTGTAATTTAAATTCCAACAACCCATGAACAAGTATCAAAAGAATGTAATTGTTTAATCGGACTACAACATTGTTCAAAATAATTGTTTGTCAAATATGTTTAGTCCCAAAAATGCATCCTAGGGTCTCCACTAAGGCAGCACACCTAGATTCCTCAATTTGCATGATCACCTGAAAAGCTATGCTCAAAATGGTCAACAAAATTGTTGGTGAGCTCGCAGGTTTAAGTAGTAAATAAGTAAGTGATGCTGTATATAGTAAGCGATGCGGAATACCGTGAATACAGTTATATAAACAAGTAAAATCACATGACAATGAGCTTTGCAACCAAACCTAGCAATGTACACAAAGATATTGTCGTAATATATTCACCCAAGGGCCCGTTCCTGGCCACTGATGGTACTAACTAGTATACCAATGAACAAGGGTGGGGGTGTCAACCCAGTAGTACTACCAATACCTATCCGTCGGTTCCCACACTGGAATTAAATAGTTGCAAAGAAAAAACCACACAACAGACCCAAGCATGTATCAAATAAGTACTTGTAAAACAGTATCACGTTGATTCCATATATTGTAAATTGTAAGTAAATTGTACAGCATTGAAAAATGGGTGAGCATACTTTTCCCCCAAGTTGTAAATGATTGAAATATTGTAAGCGTAAAAAAGGGGCCACGAAACTCACTTGTTAAGTGGTAAGTATGTATGATCAAAGTATCCAAATGTTGTATGCAAATGAACGGTCAAACACCTATTGACAATTATTGTTAAGCATTAATGATATGTATAAAAAGCATAATAATGATCGGTCGGTTCGGGTTGTATCGGTTGGGTCGTGTGTAACACACACAAACAGACACACGTACTAGATCTTATGTAGATCCAAGTACTAGACATTGTCGCCATTGCTGATTATATATGAGTAAAAGTTTCATTGTTATTGAGGAAGTATTTGATAAATATTAGTAGTTACAAATCGGTTATTGATACTTGTAAAATGTTAAGTTGATTTAATTTGAAATAGTATTTGTAGGCTTGATAGCGTTGACTTTAATCTTTGTCATTAGTAATGGAAATCGTGTCGATGTCACCTTAACATCACACGACATACACACACCACACATAAGAAGGAATTCACACACAGCAACTTCAGTCGCACGACAGGACAAGATGCACGACTCAACACTCCATTCGCATGAATCAACCCTCAATCGTGCGAATCAGCTTCATTCGTACGATTGAACCTTCATTCGTATGACTAGCATTCAGTCGTACCACACAACACTCAATCGTACGACTCAACCTCCATACGCACGAATCAACCTTCAATCATGCGAATCAGCTACATTCGTATGATTGAACCTTCATTCGTGCGATTGGACTCCAGTCGTGCGATACACGCACAATCGCATACATTCATTCGAACGCTTGACTCATTCGCACACATGCATTCGCTCGCATGACTCAATCGCACACATACACACAGTCGCACGACTCAGTCGCATGACACACCCAGTCGCACAACTCAGTCGCACGATTGACTCAGACGCATGGCTCAGTCGCACGACTCACCCAGTCGCATGACTCAATCACATGACAGACCCAGTCGCCTGGACAGTAGAATCGCGACTGTTGACGGGGTTGAGCAGCCTTCGGCTGCTCCGAGCATGAGTTTTACACAACAAGGACTTCAAGAAACACTCTACACACATACACAAACAAGAAGCACACGCAGAAAGAACTCAGACGCACCCACACGACCTCATGTGTTTGGGTTGAACCCGAACACCTGAAACCCTAGAATGGACAGCCATGAATAAGCACGAAAAGGGACAACCAAAGTCGTCTACCTGCTAGAATGGAGTAGACTCGGTTGTAGATGAAGTCTAGACGACGAAAACGAGACCAAGCGGGTCGGATTTGGTGCAAGAATGAAGATAAGAGGTGAAGAAGAAGATGATGAAGAAGGAGGAGAAGAAAATGAGGCTAGGGCTGGAATATGGGTTTATATACCCAGCCCAAGTTTGCAAAATGTCAATTTTAGTCCCTGCACTTAACCCCCGAGTTTCCCAAATTTGTTTCGGTTGAAAAACGACTTTGTTAGGTTAATCATATTAGTTATAAAAATGTATTTAATGATATTTATAACTTAAAAATGGTTTTATTGGTGACGTTAATTTTATATAAAAATGATATATTTGGCGGTTACGATGATGAAAGTTTTAAATGTTTTTGAAAATAGTTTATGTTAATGATTCGAACACAAGAATAAAGATGATAAGCAAGCATGATATCCACATAAAGAGTTAATGAAGATGAGGGATGATTGTTCAAAGAATAGTTAACGGAAAACCACGTTAATTGACGGACCTTAAGGTGACGGATGTCACAGTATCCCCCAGTTGAGGGAATTTCGTCTCGAAATTCAGCTGGAGTTAGGTCCAAGAGTGTCATCCTCGAATAGATGTGGATATTTGAGTTTCATCTGATCTTCTCGTTCCCATGTAAACTCTGGCCCTCGTTTTGAATTCCACCTTACGCGAACAATAGGTATTCTACTACGCTTCAGTTGCTTGACCTTTCGATCCATGACCTCAATGGGTTCCTCAACAAAATGAAGCTTTTCATCAATCTTGATTTCCTCAATTGGTACGTGAATAGATTCGTCAGCCAAACACTTCTTGAGGTTTGACACGTGGAAAGTATCATGTACACCGTTGAGTTCTTGTGGCAACCTTAATCGGTAAGCCACTGGACCGATTCTTTCTGTAATCTCGAATGGTCCAAAGTATCTTGGGGCTAACTTCCCTTTCTTTTTCAAATCGAACGACTCCTTTCCAAGGGGAGAATTTAAGTAAGGCCCGATCCCCAATGTTGAATTCTAGAGGCTTCCGACGGTTATCGGCATAACTCTTTTGGCGATCTCTAGCAGCTTTCAGTCGGTCTTTGATTTGAAAGATCTTGTCAGTTGTTTCTTGAATGATCTCTGGGCATGTTAATTAACTTTCACCAATCTCGGCCCAACAAACGGGAGATCTGCATTTTCTTCCATACAATGCTTCGAACGGAGCACATCCAATGCTTTTATGGTAGCTGTTGTTGTAAGAGAACTCAATCAGCGGTAGATGAGCATCCTAACTACCACCAAAGTCGATTACACATGCTCTCAACCTGTCTTCTAGCGTCTGTATAGTTCGTTCACTTTGGCCATCTGTCTGAGGGTGATAGGCGGTACTCATATCTAATCGAGTGCCCATCGCTTTCTGTAATGTCTGCCAAAATCGTGATGTAAATCGGCTGTCACTGTCGGATATGATTGACACTGGTACTCCGTGTCTTGTCACGACCTCTTTGATGTACAGTCTCGCCAACTTATCCATTTTGTAGTCTTCTCGGATAGGCAAGAAATGTGCTGATTTCGTCATTCGATCCACTATGACCCATATCGAGTCATGCCCACTGCTTGTTCTAGGGAGTTTGGTAATGAAGTCCATAGCTATATTCTCCCATTTCCACTCGGGAATTTCAGGTTGCTGTAACAATCCCGATGGTTTTTGATGTTCAGCTTTAACTTTCAAACATGTCAAGCATCTGCCTACATACATAGCAATGTCTTTCTTCATGCCTGGCCACCAGTACAGATCTCTGATATCATGATACATCTTGTCTGCACCAGGATGAATAGAATATCGCGTCTTGTGGGCTTCGTCCATGACTAAGGTACGTACACCTCCCCATCTGGGTACCCATATACGATCCATGAAGTACTGTATACCATCATCCTTGCAACGCGTTTGCTTATCCAACCCTCGAAATTCTTCTCCCACAAGGTTTTCTTCTTTTAATGCCTCACTTTGTGCAATTTGGATCTGGGCTTTCAGATTCGTTTGAATGGTCAATCCCAACGCTCGAGCACGTAGTGGTTTCACGCGTTCTTTGCGGCTTAAAGCATCAGCCACCACGTTAGCTTTCCCTGGATGATACCGGATTTCACAATCGTAGTCACTAAGAAGCTCTACCCAACGTCGCTGACGCATATTGAGTTCTTTCTGATCCAGGATATGTTGGAGGCTCTTATGATCTGTGAAGATGATGCATTTGGTTTCATACAGGTAATGCCTCCAAATCTTGAGTGCAAATACTACAGCGCCCAACTCAAGATCATGAGTTGTATAGTTCTTTTCGTGCACCTTAAGTTGTCGCGAAGCATAGGAAGTTACCTTATCCTTCTGCATTAGCACACATCCCAATCCTTGTTGTGAAGCATCGCAGTACACCACAAAATCATCAGTTCCGTCTGGGAGGGACAGTATAGGCGCGTTACACAACTTCTCTTTCAACGTTTGGAACGCTTGTTCTTGTGCAAGTCCCCAATCAAACTTCTTGTCTTTCTGAGTAAGCAGAGTTAATGGCTACGCGATCTTTGATGAATTCGCGATGAAGCGACGACAGTAACCGGCCAATCCTAAGAATTGCTGTATTTCTGATGGTGTCTAGTGCACGTCCCATTTCTTCACCGCTTCGATCTTGTCGGGATCTACATGAATCCCGTCCTCATTAACCACATGACCCATAAACTTCACTTCCTGCAACCAAAATTCACACTTCGAGAACTTGGCGAAAAGTTTTTCTTCCCGTAACAGTTCCAGAATTGCCCGAAGGTGTTCTTCATGATCCTCTTTCGATCGGGAGTAGATAACTATATCGTCTATGAATACGATCACGAACTTATCCGAGTAAGGTTTGCACACCCGATTCATTAGATCCATAAACACAGCTGGTGCGTTAGTCAGCCCGAACGACATGACCAAGAACTCATAGTGCCCATAACGAGTTCTTAACGCTGTCTTCGGTATGTCGTCGTCGAAAACCCTTAGCTGATGATATCCAGAACGAAGGTCGATCTTTGAGAAATATGAAGCTCCTTGCAGCTGGTCAAACAGATCGTCGATCCTGGGAGAGGATATCGATTCTTCGCGGTTAACTTGTTCAACTCACGGTAATCGATGCACATGCGGAACGACCCATCGTTTTTTTTAACAAATAATACCGGTGCTCCCCACGGTGAATGACTCGGTCGAATAAAACCCTTCTCTAGTAGCTCTTGTAACTGACTAGACAATTCTTGCATTTTAGATGGCGCTAACCGATATGGCGTCTTTGCTACCGGTGTAGCTCCAGGAACCAACTCTATACGAAATTCCACCTGTCGTGGAGGAGGCAAGCCAGACAAGTCATCAAGAAATACATCTGGGTAGTCCTGTACCACTGGAATATCTACTAGTTTCCTCTCTTCGTCCTTCTTTTCTACCACATGAGCCAGAAAAGCGTAGCACTGCTTTCGTAAACTTCGGCGTGCTTTCATGCAGGAAAAAAGCTTTAAGTTCCTTCCCGGTCGTTCTCCTTGAGTCTTGAGTACCTTCTCGTTTGGCATAGGGATTCGTACCATTTTGTCCCGACAGACAATCTCTGCTACGTTTTGTGACAACCAATCCATACCCACAATCACGTCAAAACTTCCTAACTCAAAGGGTATCAAGTCTATATCGAAGGCATGGTCCTCCAATGTTAACGAGCACTTCCTAATAATCTCATCGGCCCGAGCAACCCTACCATTGGCCATTTCTACAGATTAGCTAGTTTCTAGCCTACTAGGACTCAAATCAAGCAATTGCACAAACTCAGAAGATATAAAGCTATTGTCTGCTCCAGTATCAAATAATATAGATGCGAAGTGATGATTGAGTAAGTGCGTACCCTGACAACATTCGGGTCCTGACGGGCATCGTTGGCTCCAATGACGAATGCACGTCCTCGAGCTGCATTCCCTTGATTGGTCGGGCCTTGATTTCTAGCTATAGCCATCACTTGCAGCTGGTTGTTCCCTTGTTGACACGGCGCCCTATTCAGTCTGGGGCACATGTTTCTGTAGTGATCTGGGCTTCCACACTCATAACAGGCGCTTGCATTCCCGGCGGGGTTAACCGCGTTGACTGGTGCCACAAGATTCGGCGCTGTTCTGCAGTCTCTCGCCAAATGCCCCGGGCGTCTACAATTCGCGCACACCCGGCACTGCATTCCTGGGGGATGATGATAGTTGCACCTGTCACATTTGGGGTGCGGCCCCACATACTCTCTTTTACCCGGAGTCACGGCCACAAAATTTCTGGTCGTCTTGGCTCTTTTATCAAACTTCCCGGCACTCGACCGGCTCGTTTCTCCAACATCTTTTCTCTTCTCTGCCCCTTTTCCTAAAACCCCCGTTCTCACCATTTCATCAGTTAGAGCGCCAGCCTTCAGAATTGCGCTCTAGATAGTAGGAGGAGCAGCTGCTGTTGCCATTGCACGGATTTTAGGCGCAAGTCCCCAAATATACCTCTCGATTCTCTTTGATTCCGGCGTGACCAGATGCGGAACCAAACTTGCCAGCTCATGAAAGCGATCAGTATAAGCTGCATGCCCGGCCCCCACCATAGCATGATTCCAGAATTCATGCTCCAGTTTCTGCATCTCGTTGAGGGGGCAGTATTCCTTGGTGATCAAAGCTTTAAACTCATCCCACGTCATTTGCATCGCAGATTCTCTTCCTCTAGCTTGAACCTGGGTGTTCCACCAGGTTAGGGTCTTGCCCTGTAGTGAACATGTGGCATATTTGTTTCTCTGACTATCGAGGCACTCACTGATGTCAATTACTGCCTCTATCTTTTCTAGCCACCTGGTTAGGGCTATCGCCCCACCTTTCCCGTCGAATTCTCTCGGTTTGCAAGCCACAAACTCTTTGTATGAACACCCCCGTCTAGTATTGACAACCCCAGTCTCAATACCGGCTGTTCCACCATTTCCGGTCTCCTGATTACTTTCATTCCCAGTTGGGTTTCCATTTCCCACTTCAGTTTCGATCCCACCTTGACCTCTTTCTCCATTATGTCCATTATCATTGCCACCATCCCCGTGGGGGTGGTGTTGCTGGAGTGCATCGCTCACTTGGGCCACGATAGTAGGAATCAGTGCGGCCAACTGTTGAGCGATCAGAGCTGCCATATCAGAGTTTCCTGTTTCCTGATTGTTACTGGCAGGACCATCATTTGTTCTTGGTGTTCTACCTCTGCCTCTGCCTCTGCCCCTTGGGGCTTCACTCCCGCCACTATTGCTGCGGGTAACTCTTCGAGGCGGCATTTTCTAATCATAGAAATAGTAAACACGTAAGCTTAAATCATTTCAAAGTGTATTATCCATAACACTCATCAAGTCCAGTATTCCAAGTTAATATCACACTTATTGTCACCACACATCGCATGCAAGTCGTGTAGTTATCACACCATGAATTGATAATGTCTCAACAATAGTCCATCATATCAATTGCAAATCCATGTATATAATCACGTTTAGTCTAGCGGAGGTTGTCTATCTCTTCCTCTTTTGAGGTTTCAGACATAACCTCCTCAGGGTTAAACTCAATGTCCAAGGTGAAGCGCAATAGCATGATCTGTGAAGATCTCTTCGGGTTTAATACCGGATTTGATAAACCAACTCGGTGCGCAGAGGGAACGGAAGATCCAATAGAAGCATCCCATAAAAGAGTGAGCACAAGGGCTCTCTTATAGGGTGAAAGATCACATAACAGATAGATGAACGAATCAAGTAAAGAGGAACACATACACGAGATATAATATGCATACAGATCCTAGCATGCAAATCTACATGAAGGTTCCTAGGTTATAGTCTAGGTCAAGCGTATTGCCTAATTCTCTATAACTAATGGCTCTTATACCAATCTGTCACACCCCCGCTAAAAGCGGAAACACGGGGATGTAACGAGATCGGGATCGTCATAACACATGGTAAGCGATAGAGATGCAATATAATAAATGATGACAAACGTGTCATGACGACACCCGACAACAAGGGGACTTGTGTCGTGTTTAGTCAATATTCACGACAACATAGCCATAAGCATAAACATGTAAGATGATTCACATAACCAAATAAAGATGAAATTGTAATGTAAATTCCCACAACCCGGGAACAAGTATCAAAAGAATGTAATTGTTTAATAGGACTACAACATTGTTCAAAATAATTGTTTGTCAAATATGTTTAGTCCCAAAAATGCATCCTAGGGTCTCCACTAAGGCAGCACACCTAGATTCCTCAATTTGCATGATCACCTGAAAAGATATGCTCAAAATGGTCAACAAAATTGTTGGTGAGCTCGCAGGTTTAAATAGTAAAAAAGTAAGTGATGCTGTATATAGTAAGCGATACGGAATACCGTGAATACAGTTATATAAACAAGTAAAATCATATGACAATGAGCTTTGCCACCAAACCTAGCGACGTACACAAAGATATTGTCGGAATATATTCACCCAAGGGCCCGTTCCTAGCCACTGATGGTACTAACTAGTATACCAATGAACAAGGGTGGGAGTGTCAACCCAGTAGTACTACCAATACCTATCCGTCGGTTCCCACAATGGAATTAAATAGTTGCAAAGAAAGAACCACACAGCAGACCCAAGCATGTATCAGATAAGTACTTGTAAAACAGTGTCACGTTGATTCCATATATTGTAAATTGTAAGTAAATTGTACAGCATTGAAAAATGGGTGAGCATACTTTTCCCCCAAGTTGCAAATGATTGAAATATTGTAAGCGTAAAAAAGGGGCCACGAAACTCACTTGTTAAGTGGTAAGTATGTATGATCAAAGTATCCAAATGTTGTATGCAAATGAACGGTCAAACACCTATTGACAGTTATTGTTAAGCATTAATGATATGTATAAAACACATAATAATGATCGGTCGGTTCGGGTTGTATCGGTTCAGTCGCGTGTAACACACATAAACAGACACACGTACTAGATCTTATGTAGATCCAAGTACTAGACATTGTCGCCATTACAGATGATATATGAGTAAAAGTTTCATTGTTATTGAGGAAGTATTTGATAAATATTAGTAGTTACAAATCGGTTATTGATACTTGTAAAATGTTAAGTTGATTTAATATGAAATAGTATTTGTAGGCTTGATAACGTTGACTTTAATCTTTGTCATTAGTAATGGCAACCGTGTCGATGTCACCTTAACATCACACGACATACACACACCAAACACAAGAAGGAATTCACACACAGCAACTTCAGTCGCACGACAGGACCTGACGCACGACTCAACACTCCATTCGCACGAATCAACCCTCAATCGTGCGAATCAGCTTCATTCGTACGATTGAACCTTCATTCGTATGACTGGCATTCAGTCGTACCACACAACACTCAATCGCATGACTCAACCTCCATATGCACGAATCAACCTTCAATCATGCGAATCAGCTACACTCGTACGATTGAACCTTCATTCGTGCGATTGGACTCCAGTCGTGCGATACACGCACAATCGCATACATTCATTCGGACGCTTGACTCATTCGCACACATTCATTCGCTCGCATGACTCAATCACACACATACACACAGTCGCACGACTCAGTCGCACGACACACCCAGTGGCACAACTCAATCACATGATTGACTCAGACGCATGGCTCAGTCGCACGACTCACCCAGTCGCACGACTCAATCGCATGACAGACCCAGTCGCCTGGACAGCAGAATCGCGACTGTTGACGGGGCTGAGCAGCCTTTGGCTGCTCCGAACACGAGTTTTACACAACAATGACTTCCAGAGACACTCTACACACATACACAAACAAGAAGCACCCGCAGAAAGAACTCACACGCACCCACACGACCTCATATGTTCTGGTTGAACCCGAACACCCAAAACCCTATAATGGACAGCCATGAATAAGCAAGAAAAGGGACAACCAAAGTCGTCTACCTGCTAGAATGGAGTAGACTCGGTTGTAGATGAAGTCTAGATGACGAAAACGAGACCAAGCGGGTCGGATTTGGTGCGAGAATGAAGATGAGAGGTGAAGAAGAAGATGATGAAGAAGAAGGAGGAGAAGTAAATGAAGCTAGGGCTGGAATATGGGTTTATATACCCAGCCCAAGTTTGCAAGATGTCAGTTTTAGTCCCTGCACTTAACCCCCGAGTTTCCCAAATTTGTTTCGGTTGAAAAACGACTTTGTTAGGTTAATCATATTAGTTATAAAAATTTATTTAATGATATTTATAACTTAAAAATGGTTTTATTGGTGACGTTAATTTTATATAAAAATGATATATTTGGCGGTTACGATGATGAAAGTTTTAAAAGTTTTTGAAAATAGTTTATGTTAATGATTCGAACACAAGAATAAAGATGATAAGCAAGCATGATATCCACATAAAGAGTTAATAAAGATGAGGGATGATTGTTCAAAGAATAGAACGGAAAACTACGTTAATTGACGTGCCTTAAGGTGACAGATGTCACATGAGTGATAAACTATGGTCAATATACACAAGTTTCTAAGGCAAATGGGTCAATTCACCTTGACGTGTCAAACGTTTCCTAATGGTAATGCGTTACCAAATGGAATCATTCCTTGTACCTTACAACTCTTAGTTTGTCTTTGTTTAAACTACTATCTTTTGTTATCCTCATTCTCGTAACTAACTCATTTTGTATATCCACCATGTCTCGTCACCATGGAAAGCGTGGAAGTTCCGACCGTATGCTAGCCGCCATGATTGCTCGGCAAATGGCTGCCGTCATCCCGACCATGGTTGCTGAACTTAATAACACCCTAATGGCTAATAGCAACAACAACACCAATAGGAACAATAGTGGTGCTCATGGAGAGAATAGCAACTATCAACAAGGGAACACTCGCACCTGCACTTTCAAACACTTCAACTCGTGCAAACCCTCTAGTTTTAGTGCAAAAGAGGGAGTCACTGGACTTCTCGAGTGGTTTGAAAGTATGGAGAACACGTTCATCGTTAGCGACTGCCACGACGAGTTCAAGGTTCGCTATACTACAAGTGTCCTTCAACAACGGGCACTCACATGGTGGAATAGTGAGAAGAGAAACCGTGGGGCTGAGGTTGCATTGGCGTTGCCCTGGGAAGAATTTAAGGATATCATGATTCAAAAGTTTTGCCCAAGGAGCGAGTTGCAAAAGCTAGAGGAGGAGTTCTAGAACCTCAAACAAGATGGTGGGAATCACTTGGCTTATTCCACCCGGCATCATGAGTTGAGTATGCTCCTACCACACATGGTGGACACCGTGCCCCGTAACATTGAAAAATTTATCACGGGGGTGCCACCTCAAATTCAAGATGCTGTGGTGGGTAGTAGGCCCACAACTTTGGAGGAGGTAATCACTATCACAGCACAGCTCACCGAGAATCATATTAGAGCTGGCACTATGTCGACAAAGGGTTCCAAGTCTACTGTGAAGGTGAAACCCGAGGCAACAAAGGAGGTAAGGGCCAGTTCATCTTCTCAAAACAAGAAGGGTAAGTTCACCCCGACGCACAACTACGCTATGACTGCACCCAATGCTCCTTAAAGACAAATGGTGGTTGCAAATCAAGCCCTGGTGGCTAGAGCTTATGTTGGTCCATATCCTATGTGTAACACATGTAAGTACCACAATGCGAGCAACATTCCATGCCGAGTCTGCTCGTTGTGTGGGAAGTATGGTCATTTGTTGGCTACTTGTCTTCGTGCGCCAAACAACACTGCAATGCTTACCAACCGAACCTGTTATAACTGTGGCGAGCCTGGTCATATTCGTCCACAATATCCTTGCAATGCGGGAGCTATGCCACCGGCTTGTGGAAGGGCTTTCAACATCAATGCCAATAAACCCCAAGCCAACAACGACGTGATGAATGGTACGTCGTTGAATTTCTTTTAATCGTTTCTTGTCTTGTAAAGATTCCTATCTATGTTCATCATACCAATAATAGGTTGTTAACAAACAGGTATGTATCTTGTAAATAGTCATTACGCTTCCGTATTGTTTGATTCGGGTACGGATAGGAGTTTCGTGTACTTGGAATTCGAGCCTATACTTTCTAAACCGCGTGTTAATCTGGAAAGATCCTTCACATTTGAAGTCACCGATGGAAAATCTATCGTCGATGACGTCGTAATACGCGATTGCACCTTGAGCCTTAACGAACACGAGTTCTTCGTCGACCTTATTCCTATGCAA
The DNA here is from genome assembly GCA_025215565.1 of Flaveria ramosissima. Lineage (NCBI taxonomy): Eukaryota > Viridiplantae > Streptophyta > Magnoliopsida > Asterales > Asteraceae > Flaveria > Flaveria ramosissima. Next base: position 796,633 of record CM046044.1, on the reverse strand, counting down.
TTGGGAAGCTTTGATGTTATCATTGGCATGGATTGGTTAGCCAAGCATCATGCAGAAATTCTATGCTTCGAGAAATGCATTCGAACTCCTTTACCAACGGGTGATACTTTGAAGGTCTTTGGGGAGAAATCATCCCAAGGACTCAAACTTATGTCTTGCGTCAAGGCCCGAAAGTGCTTAAGTAAAAACTACCAAGCTTTCATGGCATATGTAGTTAATACGAAAGTCAAGGGTAAGGAACTGAAAGACATTCCTGTTGCGCGAGAATTTCCCGAGGATCTTAAGGGACTACCTCTTGTGCGAGAAGTTGAGTTCAAGATTGACTTAATCCCTGGTGCAAACCCTATGGCTAAATCACCTTATCGTCTTGCACCGTCTGAAATGCAAGAACTAGCTAGCCAACTGCAAGAGTTGACCGATAAGGAGTTCATTCATCCTAGTTCATCACTATGGGGCGCTTGTACTGTTTGTGAAAAAGAAGGATGGTTCATTTTGTATGTGCATCGACTATCGAGAACTCAACAAGCTTACCATCAAAAACCGATACCCTGTTCCTCGAATCGATGATCTCTTTGATCAACTTCAAGGAGCAACTCAATTCTCAAAGATCGATCTACATTCTGGGTACCATCAATTACGTGTTCACGATGATGACATTCCAAAGACCGCTTTTCGTACTCGATATGGACATTACGAGTTCATAGTTATGCCTTTTGGCTTGACCAATGCACCTGCTGTGTTCATTGATCTCATGAATCGAGTATGTAAACCGTATTTGGATAAGTTTGTGATCGTGTTCATTGATGACATTCTTATTTATTCCAAGACGAAAATCGATCATGAGACGCACTTGCAACAAGTTCTTGGACTTTTAAAGAAGGAGCAATTATACGCCAAGTTTTCCAAGTGTGAATTCTAGTTAGAATAGGTTCAATTCTTAGGGCATGTGGTGAATAGCCAAGAAATTCAAGTTGATCCTGCTAAAATTGAAGCCGTGAAGAATTGGTGTGTTCCCACAACACCAACCGAGGTTCGTTCTTTTCTGGGCTTAGCGAGATATTACAGTAGGTTCATAGCGAATTTTTCGAAGATTGCTAAACCATTAACGGCGCTAACCCAAAAGAATTGACTCTTTGAATGGGGACCCGAGCAAGAAGAGGCTTTCAAGACATTGAAACACAAGTTGTGTAACGCTCCTATTCTCACACTTCCCGATGGGAACGATGACTTTACCGTGTATTGCGATGCTTCTAATCAAGGTCTTGGTTGTGTTCTCATGCAACGGGGCAAAGTCATAGCATACGCGTCGAGGCAATTGAAGGTTCATGAAGTGAACTACACAACCCACGATCTTGAACTTGGTGCTGTGATTTTCGCTTTGAAGATCTGGTGACACTATCTTTATGGGACGCAATGCATAGTCTACACTGATCATAAGAGTCTCCAACATGTGTTCAACCAAAAGGATCTCAACATGAGACAATGATGATGGATTGAGTTGATTAGCGACTACGACTGTGACATTCGCTATCACCCTGGAAAGGCGAATGTTGTAGCCGACGCGCTGAGTCGCAAGGTCCATAACAAGACTGTCTCGTTCCAAGAAATTCAAGATCGAAGGCAATGGTTTGATACGCTAGGAGAATTTGATACCGAGATTCATGTGGATGTCAACGAGGCTACTATCATGCTTCAAAACATAAGGATCGATAGTGACCTCGTGTGACAACCGGCCTCCAGGTCGTTATTCTAACCCTAATCTACTTGCATCATAACCCGTCTTATGAGTACTAATATTAGAAACAATCTAACCATATCAGTAAATTTGGATTCATCTTTTGCTATTTGTTCCATTTTATAATTTTATGCGATTTTAGTGACTTTTAGTATTTGAGTTTTACCTTTTTAAAACTTGGTGTCCCGGGAATGTTAACTAGCCACCCTTGCAAAGCTAAATCTCAAGTGAAACAATTAAAATGTGAGCATACATACACAGTTGTAAATTCTCGGTTCATGCATGCATGGACATGCACAAGACACCATAACTAACATCATCTACCAAATAATATACTACCCAATACTACAATATAATACCACTTAACAATTACTTTTAGATTAAAAATTTAAATTTAAACCCCCCACAAGAGGCCAAAAGCGGCCGCCCCCCTCTCCCCCAATCACCACACTACTACACCATTTCATACCACCACCTTCAACCTCCACTCTTCATTCATGCAAGCCTCCATCACTCTCTCACTCTCTTCTCTCGGATTCTCTCCAGAAAACACACACACACCACAGTTTTGAGCACCATTTCAGCTCCCAAACTCGAAGAACAACACCATTCCATCATCGGCCAAGCTCAAGAACCGCAAAGGTGAAGTTGTGGGTGCTCTTGGGTACACGGTTCTAACTAGTTCGGCCTTCTCCAGCCTTGCTCAAGATTCTCCAGCCTTGTCCAAGGAGTTTCGAGCTATCCAAGACCATCTACACCCTCCAAAACGTGAACAATATCAAGTGTAAGCTTTATGTCACCCGAAAATGGTCATTTCATGTGTTTTCTTCACTTCTCTTTTAAAATCACCTCCTCTCTTTGTTATAGCAGAAAACCGACACCATTATCTTGTTCTTTAGGAGCTCTCAACTTCACAAAAGGTATCTCACACGTTATATTGGTCATTCTTGAGGTGGAAACCGATTTCCACCATGAAAACCCTCTTTTTTGGGCGTTTTGCACCATCTAACTTGTAAATCTTGTAACCCTTGAAAGCAAAACTTGTAATCTGCTTGATAATAGTTTAATGGACTCCTAATAACCTGTTTTGAAAGTTACAAAAGAATATACACCGTGAACATGTGGTTATAGCACGAGTTACACCTTAAAAACCTTCTTCCTACAAGAAATGATACAATTTAAGCATTTGTTTGAAAACCCTCTCAACCAAGGTTTACAACCTGCTCATGATCGACTTTGTAACACCCTAATAATCTTATATTAAAGTTAAATAAGGTTTTGGTAATGTTTAAACGCAAGTTGTACGGATTTACACATGTGTTATGGTCGGTTATGGCTAAATCACTAAGTTGATGGTTCATTGTTGTGTTGGGTGACCTAGCCGTGAGTTTGGGACATTATTTCAGAAATTTTTGATGGATATTAAGTGTGTGATAAATGGTTAATCTCTGGAAATTAAAGACATGTTAAGATTAGACCCACTTTAGTTATTTTCGGGACCCGAAACATGGGAAAACAACTTTAAAAATAGTAAAACATGGGTGTAACCATCTTGAAAAGTATTCCAGGCTTTAAAATGGTTAATAAAGTGTTATGGAGTTAATAGGTAATTTAAATGGTGAAAAGAATAATAAAATGGCGTTTTAACTAGAAACGGGTACCAACAGGCAACATTTTTGACATAAATCCAAGAAAAAGGAGTTTAAAGCTAAGATTTATAAAAATCATGTCTTTTCATCAAGTTAAGTGATAAAAGACCTAAAGGATTTGAAATATTGGTCAAACAAGCTTTAAATGGTCAAATTCGGTTAAAAACGCGTTTTAACGGGTTAAACGTAAAAACGAGGCTTTCAACTATTAGAGGCAAAAATTTCACAATTAAAGGACTTAAAACTTATAAAAATTTCCTTAAGATGGTACCTACCGGTCCATGACTCAAATTTATGGAAATTCTATATTACCCGTTAAAACTCTCCTGTTTTACCGCAACCGGGAACATTAAACGCATAGGTTTTAAACCGGATCCATATTCTGGAAATTTGGAACACTTACTCAATAATATGTCAATTTTACTCTAAGAACCTGATTTTTGGTCCTAAATTTCATAAAGAACAAGCAACCAAACTTGAGGGTAGAAACTGTCAATTTTGAAACTTAAGGGACTAAACTGTAAAATTTTACCAAACTTTATAACCGACTCCTATGAAAGTAATAATCACTTGAACAACATATTTACCTTATATCCTTAACTTAATGATGTAAAATCCTAATTTACATGGAGAAACCATGACCTGCCATAAAAGGAAACTTTTTATACAAACCCTCGCGAAATCAAAGCCTTATCCGATAACTAAATTCTTGACATGCTTGTTGCACCTTAAATAAGTTTAGAGCAGTAGCTTATCACTTAATATATTCATGTTAGGGTGCTAGACTAGAGACACTCCCAGCACACGAAGAGTTATTTTTGGTTTAACACCTGAGGTGAGTTCTAGTGATCCCCCTTTTCTTTTTACTACTGTTTTGGGGTGAAACATGCTCTGTTATTTATGAACTATATTTGTGCTTTACTTGGTGATTGTATGTGGGATATATGGTTACCTGTTGATACTTATATCATGATCATTAATTCTTTCGTGAACCGCTTGTTTTTTATGGATAGATCTATTTGGGGAATCCTCCACAAACAGTGGCTTCCGTTCTAGGAAGGGTACCCCACTGAGATCCTGTCGTTTGTGGCATGTGACAGGTTTTGTTAAGAAACTATGGTGAACCATCCGGGAAGGTATGGTTCACTGGTTTAGGGTTCAGTTCTTCCTTTGGGAATATCCGGTTAAACATGACTTTAGAAGAGACCAACCGGGACTGAGTGCAGGGTTGATTATGATTCTCCCACGATGTTGAAACTATGATTCATTCCTTTTTATCAAATGAGGATTTGTTAAGTCTTTTTTGTTTTTAAACTTTAAGCACTTGAAATCACCAACTTTTTAGTTGACACAAATTTCTTTTTGAGCATGTTTCAGGTAATTTTTGAAGAGATCCTAGCTGTTGTGAAGACCTAGACTTATCCCCACGATCATGGCATTGGCTTATTTTCCTTAATGAACAATTTGAACTATTTTACATCTTTGTTGAACAAGTGCAATTTATTTCTATGTTGGTTGTAAAACTCATTTGGGGGCTTGATCTGTTTCTAGCCCCGGTACCTTTTGAAAACTTTTAATGCCATGCGATATTCTCTCCTTTGAGCTCTTGTAATGGTTTGTTTCCGCTGCCATATGTTGTTGCTAGTCTGTGACGTCCCACCCTACCTGGGCCCGGGGTGTGACAGATTGGTATCAGAGCCAAAGGTTGTAGAGAAGTCGGGAATACCATAGTAGACCCTAGGCTACAACCCTGATACCCTAGGATTGTCCTTGTGGGAAGTTTTGGGATGATCAGGTTGGGTAAATTGATGATTACACTTGATCAACGTAATCATGAATTTACCGGACGCGTAATTTCCATCACGGACCTTTAGGATATGGTTGGACTTTTTCTTATTAACATTGATGATTTTGAAACTTATTACAAAAAGGGGATTTAAATGATTTTTATGGTGAACTATGTTATCCGATACTATTTAAAGAGACTATTGATTTGGGGAACACGGGCACTGATATGTTGGAATAACAGATACTACTGCCATCACTACTATTACTAGTACTATTATTATAATCATGAGCTATGAGAAACCAAATTACTCATGATGAATTTCTTACAGGACACAACGACTATGCCCGATAAAGGTAAGGCGCCTGCTCACCCTGATACTGAGACCACTCCTATTGGGACCCTAGGAAGGGCGAAGCCTTAGACTGAGTATGAGGCATACCTCCGGAGATGCGGACATCCAGGATGGATATCCGTCACGTCAGATGAGACTGAAGCTTCTGAGGACTCTTCCTCCACATCACCTTCCAGGAGCCGGACGCGTTCCCACTCCCCTCACATAGTAGCTTCTACCCACTCACCCATCCCACCTATAGGGAATAGGGGTGCACGTGTTGTCACCCGTCCATGCATGAGTGTTAGGCCAGGATCCTCAGTCTCCTTTAGGATGCCTCCTCCTCCTCCACCGCTTGTTAGGATTCCGACACCGACACCTCCGCTGTTTGACCCACGTGATGAACACCTGATGCCACCAAGGCACAGCATGTATGACGGCCCTAGCGTACTGGCTAGTGATAGGTACTACCAGTCGAGTCGTCGGGCAAGCGACGTAGGACCCTCTGATGCGACACTGGATGAAATCTTGAAGACTGTTCGTCGTCACGAGTTGACTCTTCAGCACACCACTCGGACCTCCCAGTCTGCCCAATTCCAGGCTATGATGGCTACGCATGGAGTGCAGCTTTTTGGAACAGGAGCAAAGAAAGAAGAACTCAGGATGGTTTTGATGGCTGAAGAAAAAGTGGATGTGAGAGCAAGGGTAAGCAGCGGGATTATCTGTCTTTAGACAGTCGAAGGAAACTATTTGAATTATTATTCGATACTATTATTATTATTATCATGGGGGTGATGGCACCTTACAATTTGTAAGAGCTTGACTTTCATTCAACTTTGCTGGATGATACTACTATCTCTATTTAACTATGAACTGTTTATTTGGATGCTAGTTTATTGGACTATTTAAATTGAATTGCAATATGTTGTGTCGTGCTTTGTAATTGGTCCGTGCCCCTTTCTGATTGATTGTCAAACTGTTATGATATGCTTTGAATTGGACATTGTAAGAATTTCTTAGTGGGTTGTATATATATGTGCACGCCATGATCCCTCTTCCCGAGTTGTGGTCTAATAGGTAATGATGCATAAGCTATTCGAAACAAATTTTGAGATGCTAAACAAATCTATTTGTGATACTATCAGAATGCCGACTCGTAGAGGAACACGATTTGGACGGCGAGGAGCCACTAGGGGCCGTCGTGAGGAAGCCAGACAAATTGGAAACCAACCTACTCCACCAGGAACTTCCCACAGAGAAAATGCTAATCAAGAAAGCGATGAGAGAATTGCTACCTCGTAGCTCAGCAACTGGCTAACGCCATCCCGACCATTATCGCTTAGATCAATGCTGACCGGGATAATGCTAATGATAATGATCGGCCATGGAACGACGAGGGCCATGACGAGGAAGCCGAGGCGTTAAAGAACAGATGCTCCTATAAGACCTTCATGGCATGTAAGCCCAAGGACTTCTACGGCACTGAGGGTGCTATAGAGACTTACAGATGGATTGACGAAATGGAAGCTGTCTTGGACATTAGCGAGTGCAAGATGGATCATATGGTGAGTTCGCATCACATCCCTCAAGGGATCGGCTCTTGAATGGTGGAAGTCGATTACTCAAACCCGTGGAAGAAATGTGGCTAACCGAATGAGTTGGACCAAATTCAGAGAACTGATGACCAGCAAGTATTGCCCCATCAATCAACTCGAGAAGCTGGAGACAGAATTCCTAAGTCTGGAGATGAAAGGTCCCAATTACACGGAATATATCAATCGTTTCTTAGCCCTATCCCGTCTGGTTCCCCATCTGGTGACACCTGCATCTAAAGGTGTAGCACGATTCATCTGGGGGATACACCCAAGAGTTAGGGGAATGGTCCGTTCCTCCCAGCCTTCAACCTACAAGTGCGGTTGACTTACCAGCAGTTTAACTAATGACCTAGTTAGGGCTGGGATGGACTGAGCAAGCAAGGGCTAATGAGAAGAGGAAGTTTGTTGGTGAGAAAGAAAAGAAGTGGTTTGAAGTAAAGAGACGGTTGGAAGTAGTAGTAGGGGGTCAGGTAGAAAAGAGTTCTGAAGGTGCGAGGCGCGATGATTAGGGAAGCAAGACCCGGAGACTGTACTCGGGGACAAGCCCGTTTTGCAACAAGTGCAAACTACACCATGAAGGGGAATGTAACCCGATGCCATGTTTCAGATGCAAGAGAATAGGTCATTTAATCAACGACTACACTTATGCACCAAGAAAACAATGCTATGAATGTGGAGATCCAGGGCACATGAGGAACAAGTGTCCTAAGCTAGGTAGAGACAAGGATGCCAAGCACAAAAAGCCAAAGGGAAGAGCATTCGTTATGGAACCAGCTGGAGCTCGTAGGGAACCTGATGTGGTTAACGGTACGTTCCTTGTAAACGATCATCCTGCTACTGTTCTGTTCGATACTGGAGCGACTGCTACTTTTGCCTCTAGTACTTTTAGGCCTTTGATTGACTTAGACGTGTGTGCCTTGACCGATACGTTTACCGTAGAATTAGCTGACGGTAACATTTTAGAAACTAATAAAGTCATCAGGGAATGCTCGCTGAATCTAAAGGGAATACATTTAGGATAAACCTGATGCCCATTAAGTTAGGAGGATTCGATCTAGTTGTTGGTATGGACTGGCTAGCTAAGCATAGAGTCAAAATTGTATCTGATGAGCGTTTACTCAAGATACCGTTGAGAGACAAGGAAGTGTTAGTGGTACAAGGCAAAAGGAGTAACACCCTATACCCCATGGTTATCCACTTAAAGCTACCAAGAGCTTAATGAAGGGATGCCCAGCTTTCATAGTTTATGTGATGAACACCCAAAAGGAGAAGAAAATTAAAGATATTCCCGTGGTTTCTGAATACCCAGAAGTGTTTCTGGAAGACCTACCAGGACTTCCCCCGAACCGACGAGTCGAATTCCCGATAGATTTGCTGCCTGGTGCTGCACTAGTATCCAAGGCACCATACCGACTCGCCCCACCTGAGATGAAGGAACTAATGGCGCAAATTCAAGAACTACTGGACAAGGGATTTATACGTCCGAGTGTCTCTCCATGGGGCCCCGGTACTGTTTGTGAAAATGAAAGACGGAACCCTGCGAATGTGCATTGATTACAGAGAATTGAACAAGCTGACCATAAAGAACCGTTACCCTCTTCCGAGGATAGATGACCTATTTGATCAACTGCAAGGCGCAAGTTATTTCTCCAAAATAGATTTGAGGTCAGGTTACCACCAACTGAAGATAAGGGAAGAGGACATACCCAGAACGACCTTTCGAACTAGGTATGGACACTATGAGTATTTAGTCATGCCCTTTGGACTGACTACTGCACCAGCAGCGTTCATGGACCTCATGAACCGCGTTTGCCGGCCTTATCTCGACAAGTTTGTGATCGTGTTTATCGAACGAATATACTGATCTACTCCCGTAGTAAGGATGAACACGAAAGAAGCAACTCAGGCTAATTCTTGAATAACTCAAGAATGAGCAACTATATGCCAAGTTCCCTAAATGCGAATTCTGGATGCGTAGGATTCAATTCTTAGGGCATGTGATGAATGAGATTGGGATTCAATTCCACCCTTCCAAGATTGAGGCCATAAAGAATTGAAAGATTCCTGAAACTCCCACGGAGATAAGGCAATTCTTAGGGCTGGCCGGTTACTACCGACGGTTTATAAAGGACTTCTCGTGCATAGTGCAACCCTTGACCGCACTAACTAAGAAGAACACAACCTTTGTGTGGGAACGAGAGCAGAGTGGGCGTTTGAAACGCTTAAGGAGAAGTGGTGCAGTGCACCTATCCTTTCTCTTCCGGAAGGAGTAGAAGACTTCGTGGTCTATTGTGACGTTCGCGTCAAGGACTAGGATGTGTATTGATGCAAACGCAACAAGGTGATTGCTTATGCATCTAGAATGCTGAACGATCATGAGAGAGAAATATACGACCCACGATCTGGAATGGGGGTCCGTGGGTGTTTGCTCTCAAAATGTGGAGGCTATATTCTATGGCACGAAGTGCATAATCTACACTGACCATAGAAGTTTGCAACACATTCGGCTTGACCAAAGATGCTAAACATTGCGTCAGAGAAGATGGGTCGAGCTGTTAAAAAACGACTACGAGTGCGAAATCCGTTACCATCCCGTAAGGCCAATGTTGTGGCAGATGCTTTGAGCAGAAAGGAGAGAGAAAAGCCTCTTCGTGTACGAGCCTAAGGATGAGTGTGTATACCAACCTTATCGCAAAACTGAAAAAGAAGCTCAAAACGAAGCATTAAAGGAAGAAAGGTTAAAAGAAGAAGGGTTAATCGGAATGGAAAAGCGATTTGAGACAGGGGAAGATGGTACATACAAGTACGAAGGGAGAACTTGGGTGCCGAAGCACGGAGGAATTCGAGAAGTAATCCTCGACGAAGCACACAAGTCTAGGTATTCAGTTCACCCTGGAAGTGATAAGATGTACCAGGATCTAAAGGCACTTTTCTGGTGGCCTGGAATCAAGAAATTAATCTCTATTTATGTTGGGAAATGTCTAACTGTGCCATGGTAAAAGCCGAAAACCAAAAACCGTCAGGAACGTTACAACAACCCGAAATCCCAGAATGGAAATGGGATAACGTCACGATGGATTTTGTTACAAAGCTACCCAGAACGTTTAGAGGGCATGATGCTATTTGGGTGATAGTGGATAGACTAACGAAGTCAGCTCACTTTTTGCCAATTAGAGAAGACTACGACTTGACGAAATTGGCCCAACTATATGTCGACGAGATAGTAACTAGGCATGGAGTGCCTTTGTCGATCATCTCCGACCGTGATAGTCGTTTCACTTTACGTTTCTGGAAATCATTCCAGCAAGCTTTAGGAACCTGTTTGGATCTAAGCACCGCGTACCACCCACAAACCGACAGTCAGAGTGAAAGGACTATTCAAACGTTGGAAGATATGTTAAGAGCTTGCGTGATTGACTTTGGCGGAAACTGGGACAACCATCTCCCTTTGGTGGAATTCGCCTATAATAATAGTTACCACGAAAGTATCAAAGCAGTTTCGTATGAGGCTCTATACGGCAGGAAATGCCGATCACCATTGAGCTGGAATGAGATCGGTGATAGCCAAGTAATAGGACCCGACATCGTGTTGGAAACCACTGACAAGATTTTTAAAATTAAGGAGCGACTAAGGGCAGCCAGAGACCGGCAGAAGAAGTACGCTAATAGGAGACGGAAACCTTTAGAGTTTCAAGTGGGTGACAGGGTAATGCTAAAGGTAGCACCATGGAAGGGAACCGTGAGGTTCGGAAAGAGAGGAAAGTTAAACCCAAAATACATTAGACCATTTGAAATACTGGCAAGAATTGGCCCAGTGGCTTACAAATTGAAACTACCCCAGAGGTTGAGCCACATACACAACACCTTTCATGTGTCAAACTTGAAGAAGTGCATGGTAGACAAACCCCTGGAGCTACCGTTGAAAGAAGCAAGAATCAATGACAAGCTGAACTTCGTGGAAGAGCCCATAGAGATCACGGACCGCTTGGTCAAACAACTCAGGCGGAGCCGCATACCCAAGGTCAAGGTTAGATGGAACTCAAAGCGAGGACTTGAATTCACTTGGGAACGTGAAGATGAGATGATGAAGAATTATCCACACCTATTCAAACCCACCCATTCAGATTCTAATCGAAGCTAAAATTTCGGGACGAAATTTCCTAAACGGTGGGAGAATGTGACAACCGGCCTCCAGGTCATTATTCTAACCCTAATCTACTTGTATCATAACCCGTCTTATGAGTACTAATATTAGAAACAATCTAACCCTATCAGTGAATTTGGATTCATCTTTTGCTATTTGTTCCATTTTATGATTTTATGCGATTTTAGTGACTTTTAGTATTTGAGTTTTACCTTTTTAAAACTTGGTGTCCCGGGAATGTTAACTAGCCATCCTTGCAATGCTAAATCTCTAGTGAAACAATTAAAATGTGAGCATACATACACACTTGTAAATTCTAGGTTCATGCATGCATGGACATGCACAAGACACCACAACTAACATCATCTACCAAATAATATACTACCCAATACTACAAAAATAATACCACTTAACAATTATTTTTAGATTAAAATTTTAAATTTAAACCCCCCACAAGTGGCCAAAAGCGGTCGCCCCCCTCTCCCCCAATCACCACACTACTACACCACTTCATACCACCACCTTCAACCTCCACTCTTCATTCATGCAAGCCTCCATCACTCTCTCTGCAGGACCGTTTAAGGGCTTGAACAAATTACAACACAACAACATAATGAGGAGAGCAACTAAACTTTGATCAAACAGTGAACTGGATTAACCAAGTTGATACAAAGAACACAAGTAAAGTAAAGAGACAGAACAAGAGAGTTGGGTTTCAAGGAGGCAGTATATTGCTTTCTCAAGTTCTTTTACAAGTGTTACAAAGCATAAAGAAAGATACAAGAACTTGGAATACTTATACTAAAACCTATAGCCGGCTATACTTTGAAAGCCAGCTGGATACAATTGACTAGACACTAACAAAATCAATAGTAGGATCAAAAGGCATATCTGCCTTTTGACCTTGTGACTATGACATTCCATAGCTCACATCCTTATACATTACAAAAAGGATAAAGTACATAAAGTAGAAAGTTACAGACTCAAGACCTCAATGTACAGTTACCAAAAGCATGGACCTTTTCACCAACTCATGTAAGTTGGTGACTTTACAGAGATGCAGCGGAAAGGTGCTTTATGGAGCAGTACATCAGATAAAGCATGTGTACTAAAAGTCTTCGAAAGAAATCTGTCTTCATAGGTTGAAGCTTCGGAAGACTTTGTCTCTGAGGCTTCGGAAGACTTCATGTTTGGCTTCGGAAGATATTGGTCTTGGCTTCGGAAGATTTTACACTTAGAGTATTTTCTAGTGCATTGTGTAAACTTCTGAAGCATTCTTTACTTCAGTACTTAGTGCATGTTGCAGAGACACATTGGATTTTTGGGTTGCATCAGACTTAAGGAATCCTTACAAACTCCCCCTAGGCTGATGCTACCAAAACACTTAGAAGATCTTCAGATGTTGGTGGTCTTCAGTACAATCATGACCATGCCCTTCTTCATTAGATGGTCAGGATCATCAAGACCTTCATAGTATCTTCTCATCTCAAAGAGATCATGCAGAGGTAAGTTGATTATGTCTTGCCAGGAGTAGACATTCTCAACACCTTGATCTCTGATTACATGCCATCTTTCTAGATTGGTAGAGTAAGTCCAGGACAAGATGGGTGTCTCAGTTGTTAGAGGAGCCACTTGCATAGGAGTTGATTGGGCTGCCTCATCATGCACTTCCTCAGGTTGATCTGATTCAGCCTGAGGTGTAGAGGTAGATGACTTAGGCTTCTTCTTCTTTGTCTTTGGTTTAGAAGCCATTCTCTTCTTCCTCTTAGATGACTTTAACTGAGAAGACTGGTCTGCAGCACCTTGTTAATCATCCTTGTCTTTCTCAGTTGGGGGTTCCTCCCTCACAGGTTCAGAAGGAGAGGGAGTTTGACCCTGCCTTGGATCAGAAGATGAAGCTTGCTGAGGCTCAGCTGGAGGTCCTGGTTGAGGTGTCTCAGGTTGTTCAAACTTAACCTCCACTTCATGTGGGACTTGACTTGGAAGAGAGTGCAAGTCAATCAGTTCACCACTCTTAAACTTTTGCTTGATCACCCTTATATGCTCATCCATTGTGGATAGAGACATAGGTCCAAGTCTCCTTCCGGAGAATCCATATAGCTTCAAGAAGCTCATCATCCTTTGTCTATCAGCAGACTTCTTCACACTCTTTTGGATGATGGCTCTTGACTTTGCAGCTTCTTCCCTTAACTTCCTTTTAGTTGTCTTTCTTTCTTTGACTAGCTCAAGTTCAAGTTGCTTTAGGTACTCAAACTCAATGAAGTCATAGGACAGGGGAAGAAGTGCATCTGCCTGATAGAAGCCTGTGGCACTCAGGTAGTTGATCATCTTGATCCTATCTTCTTCTTTGTCTACCTGAGGTTCTTGTGGAGCCACATCTTCCTGTGCAGGACTTTCTTGAACTGGAGAGAGAGTGGGAGCGTGCTTGTAGAGTCTTTTCTGTCTCCTCTCCTCTTTGAATTGGAGAAGTAGCCTTGCATCCTCTTTTTCTTTCATCTCTCTTGACACTTCCAGTCAGCCAGTTCATTCAGTTCTTCTAAGGGGAGGGAGATGATTTCATCAATATCATAGTTCCTGGTCCTTAATAAGTAATCCTGACTGCCCTTAACTCATCATCTTGAGTATTTGGTCTGGGGGCAGCCCTGATTGCAGCTTGCATAAAGCTTGATGACCCAGAGGAACTTTCTCCCCTTAGCTTCCTTTTCCTCTCTCTCTCTCTCTTCCTCCTCAATTTCCTCAGGAGTCTTATCCTTTTCCCTTTGTCACCAACAGACCTTTGTGACTCAGGGTGGATAGAGGCTTGGCCTTCATTGCTTGGTGTAGCTTCCATGCTCTGGCCAGAGAGAGGCTGAGAAACACCCTTCACTAGCAGGTGTCTCAGAAGGAGTTTGAACCTCTGCAGCAGTTGTTGATGATGAGACAGGGGTCTCAGGTTCTGCCACTGGGACTTCAGTCAAGGTTTCCCCTATGAAACTAATCTTAGGGTCCACCTCAACATCCAGTTGACCGATGACATGTGCCTGATTGCCTAAGTCTCCTTCTTAGAGTGAACTCTGCAAGGATCCTATCTTGGATTCTTTGAGCCAATCTGTTAGCTTGTCTTGAATTGCTTGGATTGACAAGTGAATGTTGACTAGATCCAATCTTTCATAGAAGTTCAGGCTTTGAAAATCAAACACTTCTTGTTGCCCTTGAACTCTGTGAAGAAATAAGGCTCTTCTGTCAGCATCATACCTCCACCTTATGATGTAGTTTGAAGTTCCTTGTGGTGGAGATGAGACAGCCCTTGGTATACCTTCCTCAAAAAGACTCCTGATGATAGAGTCTATAGAGTCCACATTAATGTGACCTTGAGGAAGTTGCTGAGAATGCACAACAGCAAGTGAGGATGGTGAGTCCTCTATGTCCATTCTCTGTGAAGAACCCCAGGTTCTGTGGCTGCAATAACTTTCTCCCCCTTTTTGGTAGCATCACCCACTTGCATAGGTGAGCTGGAGGATAAGTCAATCACTTCCACAGGTTCTTGTGTTCCTGGTTGAGCTCTCCTTAAAGGTCTCCCAGCTAGTTTTCCTTTAGATATGAAATATGAAGTTGCTGATCATTAACCCTATATTGTAAGGTAGTCACCTGAGATTCAAGGTGACCAACCTTAGAGACTAAATAGGAGCATGTTTTTGACAATTTCTGCACCTTTAGTCTCAAATTCCCCTCTTCTTCATCAGAAGAATCACTGGGGGATGAGATGATTGGACCAAAGTCCTCTCTCTCACCACCAGCTTGAGGTTCTTGGCTTTTGGTTTTCCTCTGCTCACTAGCAATCTCAGTTGAGATGCCAGTGGGCTGAGTTGCCATGGTTGAGGTCTTAATGATGTAATCACTTCAAAACTGAGAGCCTCTTCCATATGGACATCCTGAACATGTTCAGAAGTGTCCACCTCAGTAACAGGTGACTGATGTGGGATAGACTGAGGAGAGTCAGAGGTACTTATCTCTCTTTGAGTAGGGGAGGAGAAGAGAGACTCATGGTACTCACTAAATCCTAAGCTTCTCTTATATAGAAGGATAGGTTGGGAATTGGTTGGTTGAGATCTAAAGACTGTCGATGGTAACTGTCCCCTGAAGGTTGTTCACTTGAGTGTTGAGACTCAGAGTGAAGGCTTAAGGCTGTTGGGCTTGTGAGCTCATTAGGGTGAGCATGAGGAACCTCAGCCCTGATAGGTGAAGAAATGGAGTGGTTTGCTCCTCAGGGGAAGTGGGAGCTCTAGTGTCCACTTCCTCATGTAAGGTTGAGTATATGGGGACCTGCACAGACTCAATAGCCTGAGCAGGGGTTGTTTGGATTTTTCTTTGGTAGAGGTGAGGGTTATATGTGGTCTTTTTGAGGTAAGGATAAAAAGAGGTGTGGGTTCAACACTAGCTTGTGTTGCTAGGTTGTCACCTTGAGCAATGACCTCTAACATTTTGGGGACTAGGGCTGTTCTATCCCTGAGAAGCCTACAGTTGGCTTCTTCATTATTTAAAGATACCGGGGCTTCATCTGTCCCAATTTAAGAATATTACTTGTTTCCCTCAACTGTGAGCCCAGTTCACAGTTAAGAATGTGTTTTAACATATCTAGGAAACATGTAATACTCTAAGGAGTCCAGTTTGCAAGTAAATTAGTATACACAAATTAAGAGTACCTGAACTTGACCCCCTGAACCATTCCATGAACTATAAAGGAGAGATCCTCAGGAATCTGGTCCCCCACCCACCATGCTTGTTTGATAAGCTGTGGATAACCACATGGAGCAGGTATTTCCACTGGATGAGACCTTCCCTTTCCTGAAGGTCTTTACAGAGAAATCTCCCTCATAGCCCATCTGCTCAAAGGAATGATTAACAGCTTCCTTTGGGAAGGACACTCACCTTCTTCATCATCCAGCTGCAAATGATTGTTAATGATGGCCGAGTGATGAAGATTGTCCACCCTTGCACTGTGGCAGACAGTGCCTTCTCCCCATCCATAATGACCTCTTGGCAGGTCTTCCAGAATTCAAGCAAGTGATCCTCATACAGAGTAGGATCAATGGTCAGGAGGTGAAACAGTTGGATAGAGTTAAGAATTGGCAAATCTCTGAGAAACTTGCATCTTTCTCAGAGCTTAACAGAGCAACTTGATTATGTTGCCTGTGAAGTTGCATGGAGAAATCTGGGTTGTTTCTGCAGTTAAGGTTGGCCATTTCAGAAGCTTAAGGGTGAAGAAAGGTAGAAAGCAAAGGCGGTTTAGAGAATTAGGTTAGAGGAATAGTGTAATTGAGGAAGATAGTGAGGAAGACGGGAAACCATTGGGTATTTATGTGAAAAGGGATTTGAACCAAAGTTAATGGAAGAGGATAAACTTTGAAATCCGGAAGTCGGTCCCACCTCTGAAAAAGTAGTTTACTTTTGCTCAAAAAGTAGTTTTCTTGGAATTCGAAAAGCTTCCGAAGGGAAATTGTCTTCGGAAGTTTTAATGAAAAAGCTTCCGAAGCTAAAATGGCTTCGGGAAGATTTTCCTGATAGTCTTGAAAACTTATGCTTCGGAAGAGAAATAAACACTTGAATGCTTTGTATAATAAACAACAAAGCTTCCGAGAGTTAATTTTGCTTCGAAAGGAAAAAGTCCTTAAGAACAAATACGTGTCTGAGATAAGAATTTAAGCTTCGGAAGATAGATTGACTTCTTCCGAAGGTAAAATTTCTTAGACAGTTATTTATTTTGAAGACATGATTTTCTTCCGAAGATAAAATTTTATCTTCCGAAGTATCAGAAAATTTTCAAGAATCTAAGGAAAGTCTTCAAAAGAATTTACATCCAAAGAATACATGAGCTTATGAAAGTGATGAACTAGACAACTTAGGACACACATATTTTAATAAGAAATAATTAGAATTAATGTTAAGAAAAAGTCTACTCAAAGTTAATCATCCCAATAGCTGATAACAGATATTTAAATCTCTGTTCATCAAAAGCTTTTGTAAACAGATCAGCATATTGTTCATCTGTATGAACTTTGACTAGTTTAATTAATCCCTTTTCATAGTTATCTCTTATTAAATGATACCTGATGTTGATGTGTTTGGTACTTGAGTGCTGCACAGGATTCTCAGTGATAGAGATAACACTATTGTTGTCTATATGAATAGGAGTCTCCTTGAAGTTAAATCCATAGTCCAGCATCTGATTTTGAATCCAAAGCACTTGAGCACAGCAGCTTGCAGCAGCAATGTATTCAGCCTCAGCAGTTGATGCAACACACAGGATTGTTTCTTGCATTGCCATGAGACCACCTTCCCACCAAGAATTGACATCCCCCAGATGTAGACTTGCAGTCATGTTGCAACCACCATAATCACTATCTGTATAAGCATACAGGTTGAATTAGGATTCTTTGGATACCATAGACAAGTGTTGAAGCACCTTTGAGTATCTTAAAATCCTTTTCACAGTGATTAAGTGAGACATCTTAGGGTTGGCTTGATATCTTGCACAAATACATGTAGCAAACATGATATCAGGCCTACTAGCTGTAAGATACAAAGAGACCCAATCATAGCCCTGTATAAATGTCATCTACACACTCCCCCTCAAGATCAGGTCCAAGGGAGTGGCTTCTGGCTATGGATGTCTTAAAAATCTTACAATCAGTCATGTTGAACCTCTTGAGTATGTCTTGAACATACTTTGACTGACTTATGAAGATGCCATCTTCAACCTGCTTCACTTGAATCCCAGAAAGAAATTTAGTTCTCCCATTGAACTCATTTCAAATCTGTCTTTCATAGCTTCTCAAGTCATTGCAGAGCTTTGGAATAGTTGAACCAAAGATGATGTCATCTACATATACTTGAACTAGCAATAGTCATTTCCCTGTCCTTTGATGAAGAGAGTTCCATCTATAGTACCTCTCCTGTATCCATGTTTACAAAGATACTCAGACAGTGTCTCATACCACTTCTGGTGTGCTGATGCAGCCCATAAAGAGCTTTGTCAAGCTTGCAAACATAATCAGGATGATCAGGATCTACAAAACCAGGTGGTTGTTTGACATAAACCTCTTCATCAATCACTCCATATAAGAAAGCACACTTTACATCAAGTTGAAAGGCCTTGAAGTTCTTGGATGCAGCAAATGCCAGAATATCCTAACAGCTTCTAATCTTGCTACAGGAGCAAAGACATCAGTGTAGTCAATCCCTTCTTCTTGTGTGTATCCTTGAACTACTAGTCTTACCTTGTTCTTGATGATGATTCCTCTATCATCCTTCTTATTCCTAAAACCCATTTGGTTCCAATGGTAGTCTTCCCGTGAGGAAGAGGACAAAGGTTCCAAACTTTCTGCCTTTGAATTGAAGCAGCTCTTGTTGCATAGCTTCAAACCCAACTTCCATCCTTTAGAGCTTCATCACTTCTTTGGCTCTATCTGAGATAAAAACAAGAGTGAAGACAAACATTTGCTTCATGGGTTTGTCCTCTTGTTCTACCCCTGTGACAACATCTCCAATGATGTTTGTGGTGGGGTGAGACTTGTGGATCCTTAGCTGACGGATCACAGCAAGTTGTGAGAAAGATCCAAATTTGAGAAATTTAGATCTGGCATAGATGATTCACCCTCCACATTATCACACTTATCAAGATTAACTTGATCCAATGAGTGTGTGACATCATTGATTTGTCATCTATGGTGTGGTTATTAGCAAAGAAATTCCTGATCACTATCACCATCACCATTGTTGTCTTCTACAATTGAGGTATCTTTATCTGGTTGAGCAGCCTCTCTGGAATTTGAAGGCATACCAGATGTATCAGCAGAATTTGTCATTGTAGTGCTGATAGAGACCTCATTTGCTGAAGTAGTTCCAACTGGAGCTAAAGATGTATGAGTTGAAGGTCTTCCTAGCTCAAATCTTGGATCAAGATCACCTGTATTTAAATTTTCTGCAGATCCTGAAACATTCTCACAAGATTTGTTAAAACAGTTGGTAACTAAATCAATATCAAATAGCCAATCAGGACCGGAACCAGCCACACAGGGTGTGTGTTCATTGAAAGTCACATTGGCTGACTCCTCAACAATTCTAGTTCTGAGATTGTATACTCTATAAGCCTTAGCTTGGGAAGAGTATCCAATGAAATGTCCATCATCTGATTCTCAGAAAACTTGGCAATTTGATCTTTGGTATTCAAGATGGTGCAGGGTACATCAATGACCTGAGAAAACCAATGAAAGGTTTTCCTCTTGTGTCAAAGTTCATAAGGAGTCTTACCATGTGTCTTAACTACTAAACTCTGTTTTGCACATAACAAGCAGTATTAACTGCCTCTGCCCAGAAGGTGATGGGCAGTTTAGAGTCAGACAACATAGTTCTTGCAGCTTCAATATGTCCTGTTTCTCCTCTCAGCAACTCTGTTTTGCTGAGGAGTCCTGGGAGCACTATATTGTCTTGTAATACCTTTTTCATCACAAATGTATCAAGGATTGGTTCTTGAATTCAATCCTTGATCACATCTTATGGTTTTGACCTTGTGATCACTTTGATTCAACTTTTAAGATGAAATTCTTCAAATCTCAGGGTTTTCATCTTAGTTCTAAAAAGAAAACCAAGTGAATCTTGTAAAATCATCTGTGATCACTAAACAATAAGAGTCCTTCCTAGACTCATTACACGGTGGGGCCAAAGAGATCCATATGTAACAAGTGTAGGGGAGTAGTGATGGAGTTCTTTCCTTAGGCTATGAGATACCTTGTGTTGCTTCCCTTTCAGACATGCAACACAATGATCATCACTTGTAAACTCTTTCTTTGGCATTCCAGTTACCAGATCATGTTTAATTAATTTATTCATGTTCTTAAAGTTTACATGGCACTTCTTTTATGCCATAGGAAAGACTCATCACTATTTGCTTTAGATAAAAGCATGAAACTTCTCCAGAGGGAGATGTTTCTTGCAATCCATCTTGTACATGTTCCCTTTCCTAGGGCTCTTAGCAGGATATGCTCATCAGAATAGCCACTCCAGGCTTGAGAACAATGCACTCATGCTCAGTAAAGAGCATGTTATGACTGATCACAAAATTGGGATACACTCAGAAGATTGTACCCAAGCTCCTTAACAAGTTTACCTTCTCAATGCTGAGCTTACCATTTGTGACCTTGCCCCTTCCAGAAATGTAACCACCTTCATCTCCTCCAAAAGCAACTGGTCCTCCATCAATTCTCTCAAATTATGGAGTAGAGACCTATTGCCTGTCATGTGCCTGGAACAGCCACTGTCAATTATCCAGACATTCCTGCTTGTCTTGAGCTGTTCCTGCACAAAGAAATGATTAGTTACATTTGGAAACCCAAGCCTTACTTGTCTTGGGCTCACTAAGTGTAATAGAAGGTAATGCAACAGTAATAGATCCTATGGTTGTACTATGGGATCTTCAGCTGTTGTTGATGGAGAAACTTCAGTCATTTGGTCTTTCTTAGACTTCCACACCACCTTTGGAGTCTTGGACTTGACCTTCAAAACCTTAGAAGCTTTTGGGACTTCACAAGTTTTGATGACTGAACCTTCGGAAGATTCTACAGTCACTGCAGCAGACTTCAGTGCTTCGGAAGAACTCCTTTCTTCCGAGACCAATTTTACTTCCGAAGGTAATTTTCCATTTACCTTCTTCTTTGATTTGGAGCTTCCGAAGGAAACAGACTTTCCTTCCGAAGCTTGAGACTTCTTAAAACTCTTTGAAGTCTTTGTATTGGTCATGTGGATAGTACTTTTTGGATTGTATGGGCAATCCTTAGCAATGTGAGAGGTACTTTCACACATGACACATAACATTTTCTTCTTCAAAAGAGTCTCCTTATGAGAGCAAGACTGGCTTTGGTCACATCCCTTCTTCACCTTCATCTTGGTAGATGCTGAGACAGTTCTTTTGGGCTGTGAACTGTTCTTGGAGTTTGATGGTCCAGGCTGTGCAGCAGTGGTACACAGCAGCTCAGTCTTCTTCTTTGCACTGAGATGATTTGAACAAGAACCAGGACTCTTAGCTGAGGAATCTTGGTTGATGTCTTCAGTCCTCACTACTTTGAAACCTGCAGAGATAAAAACTTGTTTCTGCTTAGCATCAAAAGTAGCCTTGATTCCTTGAGCCTTCTTTGCTTTCCTCTTGCTCTTTCTGATCAAGTTCTTTCTCTTGGACTTGGTCATCATAGTAGATTTCTTCTCCTCAGAAGGATAGTGGCCCTTGGAAGAATCCTCTTCTTCACTCTTCTCAGAGGAATTCTTCACTATCTCTTCTTCATCCTCTTCACTTATAGGATCTATGAGAGGAAGCTCATCTTCACAAGTTCCACACCTAGGAGATCTTACAGACAAGATTGTGTGTGGAGGAGCTATCTCATTTGATCCCAGTCCCTGTCTATTTTGATAGCACACTTTGTTGTGCAGGGATGAGGATATCATGTTCTTGAAGGTCTCTTCTTCAAGAACACTCTTCTCTGCCTTGGCTTTGCTGATCACAAGCTCAGCCTGGCACTCAGTCAACTTAGTTATGAGATCCTGAATCTGAGTTCTAAAATCTGTATGTTCATGTTTTAGTACTGAAATGGTTTTCTCCAAGTCCTCTATCTTTAACTTGTAATCATTTTCAGACTTTCTAAAATCAGATTTTAATATGTTTAATGACTCAAGATCAGATCTCATCTCTAAGTTGTAGGACCTGTATCTATTTACTTTAGCAATGCATTCAGGAGTACAGAGATGTTCCAATACCTTGGCTTCATCATGGTCTGCCATCAGTGCTTGGTTTGGAGAAGCATCTTCCACCTGAAAGCTCCAGTCAAAGCCTCCCTCTTCAACAGCAACAGCAGCATGTTGCTTTGGCTTCTCATTCTGAGGGGCTTTGTCAGTGTAGTTTGGTCTGGCTTGTGTTTGGCCCCATTTGTTTTAGGTGCCTTACACTCCCTAGCAAAGTGGCCCATAGGTTACAGTTGTAACACTTGACTTTGCTTTTGTCCAGCCCAAACTTTCCACTGGTTGCATTGCTTGGAAACCTCCTTCCTGTTCTCTTGTAGAACTTCTTGGCTCTGTGAGTGAGGAGAGCCATCTGCTGAACTATCTCCATGTATTCCAGGTCATCTGGATGGATACAGTCCAGGTCTTCAAGAGTGAAGAGAGAGTTCCCACAGCTTTCATCAGTAGACACAAAGGCTTGAGAAGAACTTGTCTCTTGGAATGGGCTTCCTTGAGTAAAGTTCTCCCTTGGTGTCTCCGGGAAGGTGATGAAAGGACCCTTTTGTGAGTTGTCAGGGTAGCATATGAGATGATGTTGGGGTTCTATGCTATCCCTTTCAACCACATGAAGGGCTGAACCCATTTGATTGTTGGAGTTGCCAGATGAACCTTGCATGTTCATCTCCATCTGGTATCCACTGAGAATCCCATACAACTCTGTCAGAGTAAGAGTTTTAAGGTTCTCAGTCCTCTTGATCACCACACAATAGTGTGTCCATTGCCTAGAAAGTGAGGACATGAACTTCCTTACAATGTCCCTGTTCTCAAGAGGAACTCCTCCATCCACTAGGGTATCCACTATCTCAACATACTGAAGTATTGTTGAGTCATGGTTTCACCTGCTTTAAAGGTGAAGTTTTCAAACTGCTGCTTCAGGAGAACCTTCTTGTTCTCCTTGGCTTCAGAGGAGCCTTCATACATCAGCTTCAGTGCATCCCACAGCTGTTTAGTTGTTTTGCACTTCTTAAAGCCTCTGTATACAGATTTTGGGAGAGCAGTCTGAAGAGCAGTCATGGCCTTCCTATCGATCTCTACTCTTTTTCTATCTTCATCAGAGTAGTTGGCCACATCTTTTGGAATCATACCAGCACTAGTTGCAGAAGGAGTGCTGGGTATGCAAGGTCCATTCTCAACAGATTCCCACATTCTTGAATCCAGAGACCTGATGAAACCTTCCATTCTCATACACCAGGTGTCAAAATCATCAAGAGTGATCAGTGGGGATTTGTTCATTGTTCCAGTCTCCATATCAGTCTTTGAGATGTATGCCATTTGGAGAGTTTAGTTTTTGTGTGTGTGAGGGATCTTAAGATGGTGAGATCTTATATCAAGAGCCTGGAAAGCTCTGATACCAATTGCAGGACCGTTTAAGGCTTGAACAAATTACAACACAACAACACAATGAGGAGAGCAACTAAACTTTGATCAAACAGTGAACTGGATTAACCAAGTTGATACAAAGAACACAAGTAAAGTAAAGAGACAGAACAAGAGAGTTGGGTTTCAAGGAGGCAGTATATTGCTTTCTCAAGTTCTTTTACAAGTGTTACAAAGCATAAAGAAAGATACAAGAACTTGAATACTTATACTACAACCTACAGCCGGCTATACTTTGAAAGCCAGCTGGATACAATTGACTAGACACTAACAAAATCAATTGTAGGATCAAAAGGCATATCTGCCTTTTGACCTTGTGACTATGACATGCCATAGCTCACATCCTTATACATTACAAAAGGATAAAGTACATAAAGTAGAAAGTTACAGACTCAAGACCTCAATGTACAGTTACCAAAAGCATGGACCTTTTCACCAACTCATGTAAGTTGGTGACTTTACAGAGATGCAGCGGAAAGGTGCTTTATGGAACAGTACATCAGATAAAGCATGTGTACTAAAAGTCTTCAGAAGAAATCTGTCTTCATAGGTTGAAGCTTCGGAAGACTTTGTCTCTGAGGCTTCGGAAGACTTCATGTTTGGCCTCGGAAGATATTGGTCTTGGCTTCGGAAGATTTTACACTTAGAGTATTTTCTAGTGCATTGTGTAAAACTTTCGAAGCATTCTTTACTTCAGTACTTAGTGCATGTTGCAGAGACACATTGGATGTTTTGGGTTGCATCAGACTTAAGGAATCCTTACACTCTCACTCTTTTCTCTCGGATTCTCTCCAGAAAACACACACACACCACGGTTATGAGCACCCTTTCAGATCCCAAACTCGAAGAACAACACCATTCTCCATCTCGGCCAAGCTCAAGAACACAAAGGTGAAGTGTGGGTGCTCTTGGGTACACGGTTCTCACTAGTTCGGCCTTCTCCAGCCTTGCTCAAGATTCTCCAGCCTTGTCCAAGGAGTTTTGACCTATCCACGACCATCTACACCCTCCAAAACGTGAACAATATCAAGTGTAAACTTTATGTCACCCGAAAATGGTCATTTCATGTGTTTTCTTCACTTCTCTTTTAAAAACACCTCCTCTCTTTGTTGTAGCAGAAACCCGACACGATTATCTTGTTCTTGAGGAGGTCTCAACTTCACAAAAGGTATCTCACACGTTATATTGGTCATTCTTGAGGTGGAAACCGATTTCCACCGTGAAAACCCTCTTTTTTGGGCGTTTTGCACCATCTAACTTGTAAATCTTGTAACCCTTGAAAGCAAAACTTGTAATCTGCTTGCTAATGGTTTAATGGACTCCTAGTAACCTGTTTTGAAAGTTACAAAAGAATATACACTGTGAACATGTGGTTATAGCACGAGTTACACCTTAAAAACCTTCTTCCTACAAGAAATGATACAATTTAAGCACTTGTTTGAAAACCCTCTCAACCAAGGTTTACAACCTGCTCATGAACGACTTTTTAACACCCTAATAATCTGATATTAAAGTTAAATGAGGGTTTGGTAATGTTTAAATGCAAGTTGTACGGATTTACACATGTGTTATGGTCGGTTACGGCTAAATCACTAAGTTGATGGTTCATTGTTGTGTTGGGTGACCTAGCCGTGAGTTTGGGACATGATTTCAGAAATATGGATATTAAGTGTGTGATAAATGGTTAATCTCTGGAAATTTAAGACATGTTAAGATTAGATCCACTTTAGTTATTTTCGGGACCCGAAACATGGTAAAACAACTTTAAAAATAGTAAAACATGGGTTTAACCATCTTGAAAAGTATACCAGGCTTAAAATGGTTAATAAAGTGTTCTGGAGTCAATGGGTAATTTAAATGGTCAAAAGAATAATTAAATGGCGTTTTAACTAGAAACGGGTACCAACCGGGCAACGATTTTGAGCAAACTCCAAGAAAAAGGAGTTTAAAGCTAAGATTTTAAAAATCATGTATTTTCAGAAAGTTAAGTGATAAAAGACCTAAAGAATTTGAAATATTGGTCAAACAAGCTTTAAATGGTCAAATTCGGTTAAAAACGCGTTTTAACGGGTTAAACGTAAAAACGAGGCTTTCAACTATTAGAGGCAAAAATTTCACAATTAAAGGACATAAAACTTATAAAAATTTCCTTAATATGGTACCTACTGGTCCAAGACTCAAATTTATGGAAATCCTATATTAACCGTTAAAACTCTTCGGTTTTACCGCAACCGGAAACGTTAAACGCATAGGTTTTAAACCGGATCCATATTCTGGAAATTTGGAACACTTACTCAATAATAAGTCAATTTTACTCTAAGAACCTGATTTTTGGTGCTAAGTGTCATAAAGAACAAGCAACCAAACTTGAGGGTAGAAACTATCATTTTTGGAACTTAAGGGACTAAACTGTAAAATTTTACCAAACTTTATAACCAACTCCTATGAAACTAATAATCACTTGAACAACATATTTACCTTATATCCTTAACTTAATGATGTAAAATCCTAATTTACATGGAGAAACCATGACCTGCCATAAAAGAAACTTTTTATACAAACCCTCGCGAATCAAACCTTATCCGATAACTAAATTCTTGACACGCTTGTTGCACCTTAAATAAGTTTAGAGCAGTAGCTTATCACTTAATATATTCATGTTAGGGTGCTAGACTTAAGACACTCCCGGCACACGAAGAGTTATTTTTGGTTTAACACCTGAGGTGAGTTCTAGTGTGTGACAACCGACCTCCAGGTTGTTACCCTAACCCTAGATTACTTGCATCATTATCCATGTTATGAGTGCTAATAATTGAAACTATTCAACCCTACTATGAAATTGGAGACAAATCTTACTATTTGATGTAAATTATGATTTCATGTGATTTTTTATTATTGACTTTTAACCAATTTAGGTTTCTACCTTTTTAAAAATTAGTGTTCCGGGAATGTCAACTAGCCACCCTTACAAAATTTAATTCAAGAGAAGGCAATCAAAATGTGAGCATACACAGTCACACTTACATAATTTCGGCCATGCATGCATGGGCATGCATTAGATACCTCAATTCACCATCCACTAAATAATACATAATACCCAATACTACAAAATTACACTACATAATATAATTTACAATTAAAATTAAATGGAAAATCCTTCCCCACTACCCTCCAAGTTCGGCCGCCCCTCTCACCACTCCCCTCCTCTCTTCACCACCACCCCACACAACCACTCACCTTTCATGCATCTCTCTCCCTCTCTCCTCTCTCCCTTTATTCGAATCAGCTGATCCAACAAACACACACACATCTTACAACACTCTCAAACAATTATCTCTAGTCTTGTGAGGAAAATTCGAAGACCACACCAAGTTCCATTCGGCCAAGAGCAAAACCGTAAAGAAGTTGCCTTGTTCGCGAGATTTGGTCACACAGCCGTACTTGTTCCACCTTTCCAGCCTTGGTTCGAGTTTCTCCATTCAAGTCCAAGGAGTTTCAAGCCATTCACGGCCATCAACACCTTCTAAACCGTGAGTTACATCGAGTGTAAGCTCATGTTGTCGGTTTTGTGACATTTCTCTTGTTTTCTCCATTATCATCTAAGAACCGTGTATTTCCTTGTTGTAGCAGAAACATCTCACCATCATCTCGTTCTTAAGGAGTTCCTAACGTTCTTGAAGGTAAACTTCATGTTATGTTAGTCATTCTTGAGGTGGAAACCGATTTCCACCATGAAAACCCTCATTTTGAGTGTTTTGACATCATCTAACTTGTGAAAGCTTCAACTCTTGTAAACCAAACTTGTGACCTGCATTTTTATGACTTAATGGACTCCCAAGAACCTGTTTTTAAAAGTTCCAAGTGGCTACATACTCAAATCCACGGTTGATACATGGATTTCACCTTGAAACCCTCCTTTCTACATGTAACAACACCCTTTTGAGCATTTGTTTGAAAAATCCTTTTAACCAAGACCCATAACCTACTCATGAACGACTTAATGACACCTTAATAATCTGTTTATGAAGTTAAACGAAGTGTTGGTAACATTTAAACTCAAGTTAAGATGGTTTACACAAGTGTAATTGTCGGTTATGGCATTTTCTACATATTTGAAGCATATGGATGTATAGATCAACTAGGCAACATGTTGGGACTGAAATTACAGTAGGTTTTAGTGAATATTAGAAGTGTTAGCAATGTTTAATCTCTGGAATAAAGGACATGTTGTGATTTACCCTCTTTTAGTCACTTTCGGGACCCGAAAACATGGTAAAATGACTTAAAAATAGTAAGAATACAAATTTAACATTCTTAAAAAGATTCCAGGCTCAAAAATGATAAATAAAGTACTCTGGAGTCAATGGATAATTTAAATGGTCAAAGACACAAATAAATGACGTTTTAACTAAAAACGGGTACAAACCGAGCATCGTTTTTGAGAAAAATCCATAAAAATAGAGTTCAAAACTAAGATTTATAAAAATCATATGATTTCAGTAAGTTAAGTAATAAAGGACTTAAAGGATTTAAAAATTCGGTCAAACAAGCTTTAAATGGTCAAACCCGGTCAAAACCGCGTATTAACGGGTCAAACGTAAAAACAAGATTTTCAACTATAAAAGGCCAATTTACACAATTAAGGACTTAAAAATTTATAAAGAAATCTTTTAGAAAATACCTACTGGTCCAAGATTTAAATATATGAAAACTCCAAATTACTGTTAAAACTATCCGGCTTTTACCGTAACCGGGAGCGTTAAACGCGCAGTTTTAAAATCGAACCCGTAGACTAAAGTTTTGAAGCACTTACTCCATAATAATTATAATATGACTCTAATAATCTGATTTTTGGTCTTAAATGACATAAAGGGCAAGAAACTAAACTTGAGGGTAGAAACTGTCAATTTTGAAACTTGAGGGACCAAACTGTAAAATTTTTCCAAACCTTATAACCGACTTCCAGGAAGCTAATAAACACTTGAACAACAAAATTTCTTAATATACTTAACCTAATGAAGTGAAAATCCCAATTTGCATGAAGACGCCTTGACCTGCCATAAAAGGAAACTTTTTATACAAACCTTCACGAAACCAAAGCCTTACTCAATAGCTAAACCCTTGACACCATTGTTGCACTTTGAATGAGTTTAGGGCAGTAGCTTATTGCTTAATATGTACATGTTAGGGTGCTAGACTTGTGACACTTCCCGGCACACCAAGAGACTTTTGATTTGGAAACCTAAGGTGAGTTCTAGTGATCCCCCTTTTTACTATTGTTTTGGGATGAAACATGCTCTACTTTTTATGAACTATGATTGTGCTTTATTTGATGATTCTATGTGGGATTTGTGGTTACCTGCTGATTCTTATATCATGATCATTAATTCTTTCGTGAACCGCTTGATTTATATGGATAGATCTATTTGGGGAATCCCCCACACACAGTGGCTTCCGTTCCAGGAAGGTTACCCCACTGAGATCCTGAGGGATCGTTGTGGCATGTAACAAGTTTTGTTAAGATTCTATGGTGAACCATCCGGGCAGGTAGGGTTCACTGGTTTGGGGCTCAGTTTCTTCCTTCGGGAATATCCGGTAAAACACAACTTTAGAAGAGGCTAACCGGGACTGAGTGCAGGGTTGATTATGATTTTTCCCACGATGATAAACAATGATTATTTTCTTTTAATCAAAGAAGGATTTGTTAAGTCCTTTTGTTTTTAAACTTTAAGCACTTGAATTCACCAACTTTTTAGTTGACACAATTTCTTTTGAGCATGTTTCAGGTAATGTATGAAGAGATCCTAGCTGTTGTGAAGACCTAGACTTATCCCCGTGACATGGCATTGGCTTATTTCCTTGATGAAACAATTGAACAATTTATATTTTGTGTTGAACAAGTACAATTTATTTTTATGGATGATTGTAAAACTCATTTGGGGGCTTGATGTGTCTCTAGCCCTGCTATCTTTTCAAAACTTTAATGCCATGTGATATTCTCTCCTTTGAGCTCTTATAATGGTTTGTTTCCGCTGCCATATGTTGTTGCTAGTCTGTGACGTCCCACCCTACCTGGGCCCGGGGTGTGACAGATTGGTATCAGAGCCAAAGGTTGTAGAGAAGTCGGGAATGCCATAGTAGACCCTAGGCTACAACCCTGATACCCTAGGACTGTCCTTGTGGGAAGTGTTGGGATGATCGGGTTGGGTAAATTGATGATTACACTTGATCAACGTAATCATGAATTTACCGGACGCGTAATTTCCATCACTGATCTTTAGGTTATGGTTGGACTTTTTCTGGTTTATATTGATGATTTGAAACTAATTTTAAAAAGGGGATTTAAATGATTTTTATGATGAACTATGTTATCCGATACTACTTGAAGAAACTATTGATCTGGGCAAAACAGACAGCTATATGTTGGAATAACAGATACTATTGCCATCACTACTATTATTAGTACTATTATGTAAATCATGAGCTATGAGAAACCAAATTACTCATGATGTATTTCTTACAGGATAACGTCAATGGCTGATAAAGGAAAGGCGCCTGCTCACCCCGACACTGAGACCGCTCCTACCGGAAACCTGAGGAGAGAGAAGCCCCAGACGGAGTATGAGGCGTACCTCCGGAGATGCGGACATCCAGGGTGGATATCCGTCACGTCCGAAGACACTGAGGCTTCCGAGGACTCTTCCTCCACATCACCTTCCCGAAGCCGAACGCGATCCCACTCTCCTCAAGTAGCTGCTCCGACCCTCTCACCCATCCCACCTATTGGGAATAGGGGTGCGCGTACTGTCACCCGACCTCGCAAAAGCGTTAGGCCAGGATCCTCCGTATTCTTTAGGATGCCTCCTCCTCCTCCCCCGCCTGTTAGGATTCCGACATCGGTACCCCCACTGTTTGACCCTCGTGACGAACGCCTGATGCCGCCGAGACATAGTATGTATGACGGCCCTAGCGTACTGGCTGGTGATAGGTACTCTCAGTCGAGTCGCCGGGCAAGTGATGTAGGACCCTCCGATGCGACATTGGATGAGATTTTGAGGACTGTTCGCCGTCATGAGCTGACTGTTCAGCACGCCACTCGAACTTCTCAGTCGGCTCAGTTCCAGGCGATGATGGCTACACAGGGAGTGAAGCGTTTGGAGCAGGAGCAGCGGGATGGTTTGGATGGCTAAAGAGGAAGTGGATGTGAGAACTGGAGTACTCAGTGGGATTTATCTGTCTGTGGACAGTAGAAGGAAACTATTTGAATTCTTATTCGATACTATTATTTTATTATTATGGGGGTGGTGGCACCTTCCAAATTGTAAGAGCATGACTCTGATTCTATTTGTTTGGATGATACTATCATAATCTGCTATTGGGATGCTAGAATTATTAAACTGTCTGTATTGAATTGCTATATGTTTTGTTGTGCCTTGAAATTTGTCTGTGCCTTTTCTAAATGGTTGCCCAACTGTTATGTCATGTTTTGATTTGGACTTTTTATAGGTTCTTTAGTGGGTTGTAACTACATATGTGCATGCCATGATCCCTCTTCCGAGGCATGGTGTGGTAGGATAATGATGCATAGGCTATCCGAAATAAAATTTATGAGATGCTAAACGAATCTATTTGTGATACTATCAGAATGCCGGCTCGCAGAGGAACACGTTTTGGTCGACGTGGAGCCACCAGGGGCCGCCATGAGGAAGCAAGGCCTACTCCACCAGGGACTCCCCATGGGGAGAATACTAATCAAGAGAGTGACGAAAGGATTGCTAACCTCATAGCTCAGCAACTGGCCAACGCCATTCCGACTATTATTGCACAGATAAATGCAGACCGGGATAACACTACTGGTAATGAACGACCGGTAAATGATGAGAGCCACGACGAAGAAGCCGAGGCGTTAAGGAATGGGTGCTCTTACAAGACCTTCATGGCATGTAAGCCCAAGGACTTCTATGGCACCGAGGGTGCTATAGAGACTTACAGGTGGATCGACGAAATGGAAGTCCTCTTAGACATCAGCGAGTGCAAGATGGAGCATATGGTGAGATTTACATCACAATCTCTCAAGGGATCAGCTCTTGAATGGTGGAAGTACATTACTCAGAGCCGTGGAAGGAACGTGGCTAATCGAATGGGCTGGACTGAATTCCGAGAGCTAATGACCAACAAATATTGCCCCATCAATAAACTCGAGAAGCTGGAGACAGAATTCTTAAGCCTGGAGATGAAAGGACCCAACTACACCGAATACATCAATCGTTTCTTAGCCCTGTCCCGACTTGTGCCACATTTGGTGACGCCAGAAGCCAAAGGTGTAGCACGGTTCATCTGGGGACTACACCCAAGAGTTAGGGGTATGGTCCGTTCCTCCCAGCCTGTAACCCTGCAAGCTGCTGTCGACCTTACCAGCAGTTTGACTGATGATCTAATTAGGGCTGGATGGACCAATCAAGGAAGGGCTGATGAGAAGAAGAAGTTTGTTGGTGATAAGAGGAAGTGGTTTGAAGCAAAAAGAGCGGTTGGAAGTAGCAGTGGGTCAAGTAGAAGAAGTTCTGAAGGAGTGAGACGTGATGATCAAGGAAGCAAAAACCGGAGATTATATACGGGGACAAGCCCATTCTGCAGCAAGTGCAAGTTACATCATCAAGGGGAATGTAACCCGATGCCCTATTTTAGGTGCAAGAGAACAGGCCATTTAATTAAAGACTGTACTTATGCACCGGGGAAACAATGCTATGAGTGTGGAGATCCAGGGCATATGAGGAACAAGTGTCCTAAGCTGGGTAGAGACAAGGATGCCAAGCACAACAAGCCTAAGGGGAGAGCTTTCGTTATGGACCCAGCAGGAGCTCGTAGGGAACCCGACGTGGTCAACGGTACGTTCCTTGTAAACAATCATCCCGCTACTGTACTGTTTGATACTGGAGCGACTGCTAGTTTTATCTCTAGTACTTTTAGGCCATTGATTGACTTAGACGTGTGTACCTTGACTGATACGTTTACCATAGAATTAGCTGACGGTAATATTTTAGAAGCTAATGAAATCATTAGGGATTGCCCCCTAAATCTAAAAGGGAATATGTTTAAGATTGACTTGATGCCCATTAAGTTAGGAGGATTTGATGTGGTCGTGGGTATGGACTGGTTAGCGAAGCATAAAGTCGAAATCGTATGTGATGAGCGACTACTCAAGATACCGTTGAGCGACGAAGAAGTGTTAGTGGTAGAAGGTGAAAGGAGTAACACTCTATACCCTATGATATCCCACTTAAAAGCTACCAAGAGCTTGAAGAAGGGATGTCCAGCTTTTATAGTATATGTGATGAAAGCCCAAAAGGAGAAGAAGATCGAAGAGATTCCCGTGGTTTTGGAATACCCGGAGGTGTTTCCGGAAGAACTACCAGGACTTCCCCCGAATCGACAAGTTGAATTCCAGATAGACTTGTTGCCTGGTGCTGCACCAGTAGCCAAGGCACCGTACCGGCTCGCCCCACCTGAGATGAAGGAGCTAATGGTACAAATTCAAGAACTACTGGACAAGGGATTTATACGTCCGAGTGTTTCTCCATGGGGTGCCCGGTACTGTTCGTGAAAAAGAAAGACGGAACCCTGCGAATGTGTATTGATTACAGGGAATTGAATAAGCTGACCATAAAGAACCGTTACCCTCTCCCGAGAATAGATGACCTATTTGATCAACTGCAAGGAGCAAGTTATTTCTCCAAAATAGACTTGAGGTCAGGATACCACCAGCTGAAGATAAGAGAAGAAGATATACCCAAAACCGCCTTCCGGACTAGGTATGGACACTATGAGTATTTGGTCATGCCCTTTGGACTGACTAATGCTCCAGCAGCATTCATGGACCTCATGAATCGCGTTTGCCGCCCTTATCTCGACAAGTTTGTGATCGTGTTTATCGACGACATACTGATCTATTCTCAAAGTAAAGACGAGCACGAGAAGCATCTCAGGCTAATTCTTGAACTGCTCAAGAATGAGCAACTATATGCTAAGTTCTCTAAATGTGAATTCTGGATGCGCCAGATCCAATTCTTAGGTCATGTGGTAAATGAGGATGGGATTCAAGTTGACCCTTCCAAGATTGAGGCCATAAAGAATTGGAAGATTCCTGAAACTCCTACGGAGATAAGGCAATTCTTAGGACTGGCTGGCTATTACCGAAGATTTATAAAGGACTTCTCGCTCATAGTGCAACCTTTGACCGCACTAACCAAGAAAAACACAACCTTTGTGTGGGAGCGAGAGCAGAACGAGGCGTTTGAAACGCTTAAGGAGAAATTATGCAGTGCACCTATCCTTGCTCTTCCAGAAGGAGTAGAAGACTTCGTGGTCTATTGTGACGCTTCTCGTCAAGGGCTAGGATGTGTATTGATGCAACGCAACAAGGTGATTGCTTACGCATCGAGACTGCTGAATGATCATGAGAAGAACTACACGACGCACGATCTGGAGTTGGGTGCCGTAGTGTTTGCCCTTAAGATGTGGAGGCACTACCTTTATGGCACAAAGTGCATCTTCTACACTGACCATAGAAGCTTGCAGCATATCCTTGACCAAAAGATGCTCAACATGCGTCAGAGAAGATGGGTTGAACTATTGAACGATTACGAGTGCGAGATCCGCTACCATCCTGGTAAGGCCAATGTTGTGGCGGATGCGTTGAGCCGAAAGGAAAAAGAGAAACCTCTTCGAGTACGAGCCTTAAGGATGAGTGTGTATACCAACCTTATAGCAAAACTGAAGGAAGCTCAAGGCGAGGCATTAAAGGAAGAAAAATTAAAGGAAGAAGGATTGACTGGAATGGAAAAGCGATTGGAGATAGGGGATGATGGTACATATAGATATGGTGGAAGGACTTGGGTGCCAAAACACGGAGGAATTCGAGAAGTAATCCTCGACAAAGCGCACAAGTCTAGGTATTCAATTCACCCTGGAAGTGATAAGATGTACCAGGATTTAAAGACACTTTTCTGGTGGCCGGGAATCAAGAGATCAATCGCCGTTTATGTGGGGAAATGTTTAACTTGTGCCATGGTAAAAGCTGAGAAGCAAAAACCATCAGGAACGTTGCAGCAACCTGAGATTCCAGAATGGAAATGGGATAATGTTACGATGGATTTTGTTACCAAGTTGCCTAGAACGTTTAAAGGTCACGATGCTATCTGGGTAATAGTGGATAGATTAACAAAATCAGCTCACTTCTTGCCAATTAGAGAAGACTACGACATGACGAAACTGGCCCAACTTTATGTCGACAAGATTGTAACAAGGCATGGAGTGCCTCTGTCGATCATCTCAGACCGTGATAGCCGTTTCACCTCTCGTTTCTGGAAATCGTTCCAGCAAGCTTTAGGAACCCGTTTAGATCTTAGCACGGCTTACCACCCTCAGACCGACGGACAGAGCGAAAGAACTATTCAAACGATGGAAGACATGTTGAGAGCTTGCGTGATGGACTTTGGCGAAAACTGGGATAACCATCTTCCTTTGGTGGAATTCGCCTATAACAATAGTTACCACGCGAGTATCAAAGCCTCTCCGTATGAGGCCCTATATGGCAGGAAATGCCGATCACCCTTGAGTTGGAATGAGATTGGTGACAGCCAAGTGATGGGACCCGACATAGTGTTGGAAACCACCGACAAGATCTATAATATAAAGGAGCGACTGAGAGCAGCCAGAGATCGACAGAAGAAGTACGCTGACAGGAGGCGGAAACCTCTAGACTTCCAAGTGGGCGACAGAGTGATGCTAAAAGTAGCACCGTGGAAGGGAACTGTGAGGTTCGGAAAAAGAGGAAAGTTAAGCCCAAGATACATTGGACCATTCGAGATAATGGCAAGAATTGGCCCAGTGGCATATAAGTTGAAACTACCCCCGGGGTTGAGTCACATACACGACACCTTTCATGTGTCAAACTTGAAGAAGAGCATGGTAGACAAAACCCTGGAGCTACCATTAAAAGAAGCAAGGATAAGCGACAAACTGAACTTTGTGGAAGAACATGTGGAGATCACGGATCGTTTGGTCAAACAACTCCGGCGGAGCCGCATACCTAAGGTTCAGGTTAGATGGAACTCCAAGCGAGGACCTGAATTTACTTGGGAGCGTGAAGATGAAATGAGGAAGAACTATCCACACCTCTTCAAACCCACCCGTTCAGTCTCTAATCAGAGTTAAAATTTCGGGACGAAATTTCCTAAACGGTGGGAGAATGTGACAACCGACCTCCAGGTTGTTACCTTAACCCTAGATTACTTGCATCATTATCCATGTTATGAGTGCTAATAATTGAAACTATTCAACCCTACTATGAAATTGGAGACAAATCTTACTATTTGATGTAAATTATGATTTCATGTGATTTTTTATTATTGACTTTTAACCAATTTAGGTTTCTACCTTTTTAAAAATTAGTGTTCCGGGAATGTCAACTAGCCACCATTACAAAATTTAATTCAAGAGAAGGCAATCAAAATGTGAGCATACACACTCACACTTACATAATTTCGGCCATGCATGCATGGGCATGCATTAGATACCTCAATTCACCATCCACTAAATAATACATAATACCCAATACTACAAAATTACACTACACAATATAATTTACAATTAAAATTAAATGGAATATCCTTCCCCACTACCCTCAAAGTTCGGCCGCCCCTCTCACCACTCCCCTCCTCTCTTCACCACCACCCCACACAACCACTCACCTTTCATGCATCTCTCTCCCTCTCTCTCCCTCTCTCCCTTTATTCGAATCAGCTGATCCAACAACACACACACATCTCACAACACTCTCAAACAATTCTCTCTAGTCTTGTGAGGAAAATTCGAAGACCACACCAAGTTCCATTCGGCCAAGAGCAAAACCGTAAAGAAGTGGCCTTGTTCGCGAGATTTGGTCACACAACCGTACTTGTTACACCTTTCCAGCCTTGGTTCGAGTTTCTCCATTCAAGTACAAGGAGTTTCAAGCCATTCACGGCCATCAACACCTTCTAAACCGTGAGTTACATCGAGTGTAAGCTCATGTTGTCGGTTTTGTGACATTTCTCTTGTTTTCTCCATTTATCATCTAAGAACCGTGTATTTCCTTGTTGTAGCAGAAACATCTCACCATCATCTCGTTCTGAAGGAGTTCCCAACGTTCTTGAAGGTAAACTTCATGTTATGTTAGTCATTCTTGAGGTGGAAACCGATTTCCACCATGAAAACCCTCATTTTGAGTGTTTTGACATCATCTAACTTGTGAAAGCTTCAACTCTTGTAAACCGAACTTGTGACCTGCATTTTTATGACTTAATGGACTCCCAAGAACCTGTTTTTAAAAGTTCCAAGTGGCTACATACTCAAATCCACGGTTGATACATGGATTTCACCTTGAAACCCTCCTTTCTACATGTAACAACACCCTTTTGAGCATTTGTTTGAAAAAACCTTTTAACCAAGACCCATAACCTACTCATGAACGACTTAATGACACCCTAATAATCTGTTTATGAAGTTAAACGAAGTGTGGTAACATTTAAACTCAAGTTAAGATGGTTTACACAAGTGTAATTGTCGGTTATGGCATTTTCTACATATTTGAAGCTTATGGATGTATAGATCAACTAGGCAACATGTTGGGACTGAAATTACAGTAGGTTTTAGTGAATATTAGAAGTGTTAGCAATGTTTAATCTCTAGAATAAAGGACGTGTTGTGATTTACCCTCTTTTAGTCACTTTCGGGACCCGAAAACATGGTAAAATGACTTAAAAATAGTAAGAATACAAATTTAAAATTCTTAAAAAGAATTCCAGGCTCAAAAATGATAAATAAAGTACTCTGGAGTCAATGGATAATTTAAATGGTCAAAGACACAAATAAATGACGTTTTAACTAAAAACGGGTACAAACCGAGCATCATATGATTTATAAAAATAGAGTTCAAAACTAAGATTTATAAAAATCATATGATTTCAGTAAGTTAAGTAATAAAGGACTTAAAGGATTTAAAAATTCGGTCAAACAAGATTTAAATGGTCAAACCCGGTCAAAACCGCGTATTAACGGGTCAAACGTAAAAACAAGATTTTCAACTATAAAAGGCCAATTTACACAATTTAAGGACTTAAAAATTTATAAAGAAATCTTTTAGAAAATACCTACTGGTCCAAGATTTAAATATATGAATACTCCAAATTACTGTTAAAACTATCCGGCTTTTACCGTAACCAGGAGCGTTAAACGCGCAGTTTTTAAAATCGAACCCGTAGACTAAATTTTTGAAGCACTTACTCCATAATAATTATAATATGACTCTAATAATCTGATTTTTGGTCTTAAATGACATAAAAGGGCAAGAAACTAAACTTGAGGGTAGAAACTGTCAATTTTGAAACTTGAGAGACCAAACTGTAAAATTTTTCCAAACCTTATAATCGACTTCCAGGAAGCTAATAAACACTTGAACAACAAAGTTTCTTAATATACTTAACCTAATGAAGTGAAAATCCCAATTTGCATGAAGACGCCTTGACCTGCCAAAAAAGGAAACTTTTTATACAAACCTTCACGAAACCAAAGCCTTACTCAATAGCTAAACCCTTGACACCATTGTTGCACTTTGAATGAGTTTAGGGCAGTAGCTTATTGCTTAATATGTACATGTTAGGGTGCTAGACTTGTGACACTTCCCGGCACACCAAGAGACTTTTGATTTGGAAACCTAAGGTGAGTTCAAGTGATCCCCCTTTTTACTATTGTTTTGGGATGAAACATGCTCTACTTTTTATGAACTATGATTGTGCTTTATTTGATGATTCTATGTGGGATTTGTGGTTACCTGCTGATTCTTATATCATGATCATTAATTCTTTCGTGAACCGCTTGATTTATATGGATAGATCTATTTGGGGAATCCCCCACACACAGTGGCTTCCGTTCCAGGAAGGTTACCCCACTGAGATCCTGAGGGATCGTTGTGGCATGTAACAAGTTTTGCTAAGATTCTATGGTGAACCATCCGGGCAGGTAGGGTTCACTGGTTTGGGGCTCAGTTTCTTCCTTCGGGAATATCCGGTAAAACACAACTTTAGAAGAGGCTAACCGGGACTGAGTGCAGGGTTGATTATGATTTTTCCCACGATGATAAACAATGATTATTTTCTTTTAATCAAAGAAGGATTTGTTAAGTCCTTTTGTTTTTAAACTTTAAGCACTTGAATTCACCAACTTTTTAGTTGACACAATTTTCTTTTGAGCATGTTTCAGGTAATGTGAAGAGATCCTAGCTGTTGTGGAGACCTAGACTTATCCCCGTGACATGGCATTGGCTTATTTCCTTGATGAAACAATTGAACAATTTATATTTTGTGTTGAACAAGTACAATTTTATTTTTATGGATGATTGTAAAAACTCATTTGGGGGCTTGATGTGCCTCTAGCCCTGCTATCTTTTTAAAACTTTAATGCCATGTGATATTCTCTCCTTTGAGCTCTTATAATGGTTTGTTTCCGCTGCCATATGTTGTTGCTAGTCTGTGACGTCCCACCCTACCTGAGCCCGGGGTGTGACATAGTGATCCCCCTTTTCTTTTTACAACTGTTTTGGGGTGAAACATGCTCTGTTATTTATGAACTATATTTGTGCTTTACTTTGTGATTGTTGTGGGATTTATGGTTACCTGTTGATACTTATATCATGATCATTAATTCTTTCGTGAACTGCTTGTTTTATATAGATAGATCTATTTCGGGAATCCCCGACACATAGTGGCTTCCGTTCTAGGAAGGGTATC
This sequence comes from Flaveria ramosissima, assembly GCA_025215565.1. Lineage (NCBI taxonomy): Eukaryota > Viridiplantae > Streptophyta > Magnoliopsida > Asterales > Asteraceae > Flaveria > Flaveria ramosissima. The sequence continues at coordinate 757,386 of CM046044.1, read as the reverse complement.
CCACTGAGATCCTGAGGGGTCGTTTGTGGCATGTGACAGGTTTTGTTGAGAAACTATGGTGAACCATCCGGGCAGGTATGGTTCACTGGTTTGGGGTTCAGTTCTTCCTTCGGGAATATCCGGTTAAACACAACTTTAGAAGAGGCCAACCGGGACTGAGTGCAGGGTTGATTATGATTCTCCCACGATGTTGAAACTATGATTCATTCCTTTTTATCAAATGAGGATTTGTTAAAACCTTTTTGTTTTTAAACTTTAAGCACTTGAATTCACCAACTTATTAGTTGACACAAAATTCTTTTTGAGCATGTTTCAGGTAATTTATGAAGAGATCCTAGCTGTTGTGATGACCTAGACTAATCCCCACAGCCATGGCATTGGCTTATTTTCCTTAATGAACAATTTAACTATTTTACATCTTTCTTGAACAAGTGCAATTTATTTCTATGTTGGTTGTAAAACTCATTTGGGGGCTTGATCTGTTTCTAGCCCCGGTACCTTTTGAAAACTTTTAATGCCATGCGATATTCTCACCTTTGAGCTCTTGTAATGGTTTGTTCCGCTGCCATATGTTGTTGCTTGTCTGTGACGTCCCACCCTACCTGGGCCCGGGGTGTGACACCTCGGGTTATGCATTCGCGAGGCTCAACAAGCGGCATTAACCAACGAAGGGAAGGATGAAGATTTGATGTCTAACGTTCGGTCCCAACTGGAGACAAAACCGAACGGCATGTGGTACTTCATGAATTGATTTTGGATTCCAAATCGTGATAACCTTCGACACTTCATTATGAACGAAGCTCATCAAAGCTGATATTCCATTCATCCTGGCTCCGATAAGATGTACATAGACCTGTGTGGTCAATATTGGTGGCCTGGAATAAAGAAAGATATCGCGTATTATGTTTTCAAGTGTCTCACGTGTGCAAGAGTCAAAGCCGAGCATCAACGACCAAGTGGTTTACTTCAACAACCCGAAATACCTATGTGGAAATGGGAACATATATCCATGGATTTCATAACCAAGTTACCTCGTACACCTCATGGTCATGATAGTATATGGGTGATTATTGACCGTTTGACCAAAATGGCACATTTCATACCAATACAAGACACATACAAAGTTTCAAGACTGGTTCGCATCTACATTGACGAAATTGTGAGTTGTCATGGCGTGCCGTTGCACATCATATCCGATCGAGACGCTCGTTTCACTTCGCACTTTTGGTCGTCTATGCAAGAACTCTTGGGGTACTCAATTGGATTTAAGTACGGCTTACCATCCTCAAACCGATGGTCAAACCGAATGAACAATCCAAACCCTCGAGGATCTGCTGCGTCTTTGTGTCCTTGACTTTGGTGGTGATTGGGATACGCATTTACGGCTCGCAGAATTTTCGTATAACAATAGTTATCACTCGAGTATCAAGATGGCACTGTTTGAAGCACTCTATGGTCGTAAATGCCGATCACCGATCTGCAGGACCAACATTGGTGAAAATTTCATCACTGGTCCTGAACTTATACAAGAAACGACCGATAAATTCTCCACAATCCGCAAGAACCTTGAAGTGGCAAATGTCGACAAAAGAGTTATGCCGATAAGCGTCGTAAGCAGTTGGAGTTCCAAGTTGGTGATATGGTTCTTCTTAAGGTTTCACCGTGGAATGGTGTTGATCGCTTTGGAAAGAAGGGTAAATTAGTTCCAAGATTTGTAGGACCTTTCAAAATCCTGAAAAGGGTTGGGAAAGTGGCTTATAAACTGGAACTACCTTCCGAACTTAGTGGAGTTCATCCTGTGTTCCATGTCTCAAATTTGAGAAAGTGTTTGGCCGACAAGAGTCTGCATGTTCCACTGGAAGAAATTCAGATCGGCGAGTCATTGCACTTTGTTGAGAAACCTGTTGAAATTATGGATCGCATCATGAAGAAAACTAGAACAACAACTACTCCAATTGTCAATGTTTGTTGGGAGAATAAGTGTGGAGCTGAGTTTACTTGGGAGCATGAGGATCATATGAAGGAGAGATACCCGCATTTGTTCGCCTAGTTCATTCTTAATTTCGGGACGAAATTCTTTTAAGTTGGAGAGACTGTAACATCTTGTATTTTTGGTTTAATTAAAAGCTTGCATAGTTAAATTCTTGTAAGGACCATTGTTGCCATATGTGAAACTTATGGCCCATTTATGCTTTTTGTCTTAATTGTTTTAATTCTCTAACTTGAAAGCTTATGATGTTAATTATTACTTAATAAATAATTAATGTTTCTAATAATACCAAATTATAATAATCATACTAATAATAACAATATTAACAATAATAATAATAATAATAATAATAATAATAATAATAATAATAATAATAATAATAATAATAATAATAATAATAATAATGTTGTTATTAATGATAATAATTTGTAAAAGTTTATTAAGCTTAGAAATGTTTAAAAACTTGCATTTAATAAGTCAAGGGGGCCTTAATGTCATTTTATAAACTTTAAATAAAAGGTTTTGGCATAAAATAATAAACATCCATAAGTTGAGGGACTGTTTCTGTAAATTTATAAAACCCAAATCATTTCCCCCTCACCCCGTATATCCGACAGTCTTACTCCGGCCATCGCCAGCCAACATTCCGGCGGTCGTAGAACCTATTAAAAACGTCAAATAATGAACCAAGACCGTTTCCAATCGATTCGTTGGTGTTATTCGAACATTGAAGTGTAAAAAAATCGAGTAAAAGCGACGGTTACAAGCATGGGACATCCAATCAAACTTTGCTTTTAATCTTCAAACTGTTTGAACATTAAGGATCGATAATAATCAAATTAATTAAACCCACACAATAAATTAACCGTTTCTAATCATTTCCTAAGAACAATTTCAGTCTAAACACCTGAAATCGTTAACATGATTACCATCCTCATCGCGAACCATACCTTAATCGAACCCAGTTCTCAGGCATTATTACCTCAAATTGATTGAGGGCTTAGATTCGCGAGCATCACTGAAGATTCACACAAGTTTAATTTGGTTAATATCAACAATTGCACATTGAACGAATTCAAGCTTCAGTCGCAACTCGTCTGCATTTGTTCTTATCAACCTAAACATCGAATCGGGTAATTAAGTTGTCCTTAGACTCGAAATCACATGGGGAATCAAAGCCCCATGTTTATTCACGTAAACATTATCGCTTTGATCTTCAATTTTGGATTTGACCAATCTAGGGTTCTTGTCGATTTGGGGTTTTCTTTGAAACACTATTTTTGTCGATTAAAAACCAATCATTGACACGGCTGAAGCCTTTGTTCAATGGTTAAAGTGTATGTGTCTTAAGAATGAGGTCCCAAGTTCGAACCCGGGGACCTTCATGCCATTTTTTAATTCTTTTAGCCTAAAGGTTAATTTTGGAAAAATTCTTAAGTTATATATAAATTATTTTTATAAATTTCAAATATTTTCAAAGGTTCTAAAGATTTCCTAAAATTGTTCTAAGATTGAATAAAAATGTTTTGTTGATAAAACATTTTAACAAAGCGTGTTCAAATAGTTTTTTTTAATAAAATGGATGGAAAATAATATTAGTAAATTGTCATTGGTTCAAATATTCCTTTTAAATTAATTTTGTTTATCTAGTAATAAACTTTTAGTTATAAAAATTTATTTGAACTTTATATATAATTTTCTAAAGTATTATAATTGTTTCTTATTCACAACTTTGAATAAAATTTAGATATATATATATATATATATATATATATATATATATATTCAAGAAAATATAAATTTGTTCCATTTGTTTAAATATAATTATTGACAAGCCCCAAATTCGACTTAGAACCCTAGTCATCGTTGATTCGTTAAACTCATTACAATAAAACTTAAATCTTGTAAATATATATACTTAGGTACCTTGTGAAGAACTACGTTGGAACCTTGATTATTATACTTCTTATTAATCGCCAATTATATACTTATTTGATCAAGTGAGTATTTTATACCTTTTTTTTCATATTTTCACACTTTGGGGTGAAACATGTTACGTTATAACCGTTGCACTTATAAATCATTTGATTCTTGTAAACTTATGGCAATTCACTTGTATGTTGTGGTTAGTTGATCATCGTAGCTACCATGTAATGTTGATTATATGTACAATCATTAACTATTATTAGCCTGGCGACGTCATAGATCTATGGGCCAAGCCTGCTTGGTTAATCCAAGTACACTTAGCTAATCGTATATACTTGTTAACGTTTGAGACTTGTAAAAATCTGTCAAGGTTTGATTGTGCATTCTGTCTTACATCCCTAGTTACTTGGTTCTCTAACTTACAACATGAATTGCCATCTTTTATATACTTATGTTGGGTATTGTACCTTGGAAGAAATTGAAGATTTCAATATTATTGAAGTTGAAGACTTGAAGCACGAAATCAACAAAAATATTAGTCTAGGGTTTATATTGTAATTATTTTTATTGCTAGACTAGTATAAATATTTGCACATATTATCATTGTAAAGGGGGACTAATTCACCACTTGTTAGGGTGAATTAAGTTCATCATCAACAACAATATATCATCATCCTTCAAGGATGATGATTTCAACAATATATCAATAAACATCAAACATTAAACATGTTGGTGTTCTTCATCATGTTCATCATTATTATATTCTTCATCATGTTCATCATTATTATATTTTAGCATCTAATCATTCAAGTTCTTGTCCTTATCAATATGAATCCTAAGATCCAAGCTCATGTTCATGTTCAAATCATGAACTAACAATTGGTATCAGAGCCGGAGTTGATGGATTCATATTGATTTTGATGAGATTTTATGTTTAGATTGCTGAAATTATTGAAGATTTGAAGAAAGCAACTTCATCAACAATCAATTCAACATTCATGTTTGCGGTTGCCTCAAGCTTCAAACAAACTAGGGTTTCATGCTCATTAGGGTTTCGGCCGAATGGAGATGCCCACATTAGGGCAGCCGAATGACGATGCCTTGCGAACCAAGTGTTTCGGCGGAATAGGGACTCAAATAGGGCTGCCGAACAAAGTGGCTTGTGCGACTAAGAGGCTGCCGCAAGTGGCTTGTGCGGCCACATTAGGGACGCCCTAATTAGGGTTGCCGAACCAAAGTTTCTTTGCGGCCACCTTAGGGAGGCAAAATTAGGGTTTGCAACCTAGGGTTGCAAATGGGCTCGAGAACACAATTGGGTTTGTTTCTTGGGCTCCATCATTAAACAAAAACATTAGTTGAAATTGGGCTCAAGTGTTGAAGATTGGGCCTATGATCAACAAAACAAATTTGGGCTTCGTATTTGGGCTCCATTATTAAACAAAAACATTAGTTGGGATTCGGCTCAAATGTTGAAGATTGGGCTTATGATCAACAAAACAAATTTAGGCTTCGTATTCGGGCTCTCATCAACAAAAACAAGTAACATTGTTACATAATATAGTGGTACCAAAGTTTTGAAGACCTCGCTTCCTCATCAACAACAAAATTTCTTAACTTTGGACAACTATTCAACAAAAATAAGATCAAGCTTCAATTCACATTGGAAATCTACAATTTAGGGGGAGTATTGTTGGGTATTCTACCTTGGAAGAAATTGAAGATTTCAATATTATTGAAGTTGAAGACTTGAAGCACGAAATCAACAAAAATATTAGTCTAGGGTTTATATTGTAATTATTTTTATTGCTAGACTAGTATAAATATTTGCACATATTATCATTGTAAAGGGGGACTAATTCACCACTTGTTAGGGTGAATTAAGTTTATCATCAACAACAATATATCATCATCCTTCAAGGATGATGATTTCAACAATATATCAATAAACATCAAACATTAAACATGTTGGTGTTCTTCATCGTGTTCATCATTATTATATTCTTCATCATGTTCATCATTATTATATTTTAGCATCTAATCATTCAAGTTCTTGTCTTTATCAATATGAATCCTAAGATCCAAGCTCATGTTCATGTTCAAATCATGAACTCACAACTTATGTATTGAAAACTATGGAAATCTCACCAACATTATTGTTGACCCTTTATTTTTAACATGTTTCAGGAAATGCTCAAGTATGATTACTACTCTTTGAAGTTTACCACATCTAGGATTGGACCTAGAGAAATAAATGGATGAACTTGTCACATTTAATTTTTATACATGATGTTATCTTTGTTTGAGACTGATGCTTGTAACGTTGCAATTGAACCTTATGATTAATATATTTGGATTTAATAATAGCGTTATGTGGCTGTGAACGATCTTAACTTGTAAGGCCCCGTTTCCGGGACGCTTACAGTTGGATTCTCATCGCACATAAAAGATATAATTACATTTAACTTTCATAAAACGTTGCAGCGGAAACATTAAACATCATTACATTTCATCATAAAAACTTTTGCCATATGATAAATCCTTGCCCATTTACAAAATATTTGTTTCATTACATTACAAAAGCATTAAACAAAAGAATTCCATCGAAAATAAGCTAAGTAGCCACTCCGTGCCATCCTCAGCAACATTTCTGCCAACTGGAAACACATCAAAGTCAGCGTTGCTGAGTGAGTTCTAGTTTTAAATAAAACATACTTTACTTCCTTTATAAAACCATTCGTTACTTTCGTAAGCGATCACACAACATACATACACATAGATAATATAATTATTATCTTCCATTACGTTCGTCACATTCTTAATTCATTAATCATCGCACGGTACATTATCATTCGCTTCATTCGTTATAACATCTTTTCTTACATTCGCTCATTTCATACATTTCGCACTTTTCGCACAAATCGCACCTTCGCATCATCGTACCCAAAGTACATATCGCACGGATCGCACACATAAGGTAGCCAAAATTGCACGCTATCTCATGGGTTAGCCAAGATCGCAGGCTACGTAGTCCACATGAGTTAGCCAAAATCGCACGCTACCCTTATGCTGTCTATCGCACCTATCGCACAAATCGCACCATCGGAGTGGTCACCAAGACCGACTCCCCCTGTGTGTGTGAGAACTCTCGGGGTTTGGCCAGAATCGCACGCCATCTCATGGGTTAGCGAAGATCGCACGCTACATAAACCACATGAGGCAGCTAAAATCGCATGCTACATAGCACACAGTAAATACCACATCGCACGTATCAGAGTAGTTACCAAAACTGAACTCCCTACTATGTCTATGTCCTCTTATGAGTAAGCCAAGATCGAATGCTATAATACACACACAGTTGAGCTAACAACTCTCAATGAGTCGTGAATCTCCTTTCTTCTTTTGCAAGCCATCCTTACTCTCATTTGTTCGTTCATGCTTGCGTTCATTCATTACGTTCCTCTTTTCATTATCTTCCACCTTACATTACATAATACTTTCATTACATTCATTAACATACATCGCACAACCACAGGAAGATAATCACACATAACAATAAGTAACATAACAACATATAACATCATCACACACGACAACATCATACATACATAACATACATCATGAACAAGCACATGACATCAAACATCACACGAATCACGCGCATCACGTCATATAAAACCATACGGCATCACACATCATCATGCATTGCATCATCATCATCATCATAAATCATCTTACATCATCCATGCCCATCACATCATCTACAACCCCAAAGGTCCGAGCCTATGTTCGCACTTCCCGAAAGTCAGACAACACTATGGTCATTTGGGCGTATGCACCCTATTCGGTCGCATGGTCTCTCATGCGTATGAAAACACTCAGGCGAATGGACCTCCAGTCGCATAGCCTCCAATCGAATGCTTCCCATGCGAATGAAGCTCAATCGCATGACATCTTGGCGTATGGACCTCAGTCGCATGACCTTCATGCGAATGGCCCTTAGTCGCACACCTTTCGTGCGTATGGACCTCAATCGCACGACTCACCGGCGTATGGACTCCAGTCGCATGACCTTCAGTCGCATGACCCTCATTCGCATTTCTTTCAGTCGCATGACCCTCATTCGTATTTCCTCCAGTCGCATAGCCCTCATACGTATGACCCTCAGTCGCACTATTCACATACGAATGAACCTTAATCGCACTCCTGTCGTGCGTATGGACCCAGTCGCATGCCATTCGAACGCATGGGCCTCCAGTCGCATAGCCCTAGCTGTACGCAGCATGCAGTTCATCCCGAACTGCAGCGGGCATTTTCGGCCTCAACCTTTTCCAAACCTCTTTTAAGCTCAAATAAACCATTCTAAAACTTAGGGAAGCATACCATGACATCAATCAAGCATACACAAGAATGAAATCAAGCCCCAAACAAACCATACAAATACACATATATATAAACAGGTTTACACCCAAAAACTCGAAAAAGGGTTTCAGATGCGTTCCAGCCCCAAAATCAATAAAAAAACGTGTAAAAGAGGGGTCCTAGAACTCAGACAAACGATCCGTCGAGTAGAGCTTCGATTTGACCCGCTACACGACGATTTCCACGCTCGAATCCACCCGAACCAAGCTTTTCTCCTCTTTTCTCCTTCTCTTCTCCCTCTCTTGGCTGAAAATGGCAAGAATGGGGTGTCTTCCCTCTTTTATACTCCTATTCATCAAAGTTTCTCTCGTTGACGAGTTTGGTCCCTCGACTTTGGACTTTATTTCTTTTTTTCTTCTTTCGTCGGCTTTAAAGAAAATTTTCGGGTGTTACAAGTCCACCCCCCTTATATAGGTTTCGTCCCCGAAACATGTTATTCCTTAAACCATTGTGGGCAATACTGTCTCATCTCTTTTCGAGTCTCCCACCTGGATTTCCATCGGTCTACGTCGTTTATCCACACACGACTTCTTGTCTATCTCTAGCTACCTTCATCAATGTTTTGATCCTTTCAAGATTCTCAATCGTGGCCTCGATCACCTCAATACTTCCCATATGGCATTTGGTTCTCGACCTTCACTTGTAAACAAGTAAGGCATTTACTCTCGTACTCCACCATATCATGCTTCATACCCGGCCACCAATAATCTTTACACGGGTCTCGGTACATCAGACAATTTGGATATTAGTGTATCCACATACCTTACATCGGCCAAGTAGGCAATACTTTCACGCCTCATGCACTTTCCCGACACTGCCATCGAAATCACCTTCGGAATTATCGTGACTCAATCACCTTAAACCGTCACCGTGAATCCGTCAGGCGCTGTCAACCGTATCATCTTTTTGCGACACACAGTGTTCGCTCCGTAGTCTGCCAAACAATCCACTCCTAGGATCACATCGAAGGACGTATCTATATTCTTACCACTAATAGGCATTTTAGCACAGAAAGTAGCAGGAATAAAACTTTTACTAGCGCCAGCATTGAATAACACAAAGGCTAAAGGTTGATTTACTAGAAGCGTACCTGACACAACATCGGGGTCCGCCCTAGCCTCCTCCTGCATCATCGTGTAGGCGTTGCGTTCGCCCTCTGTCCTTCTCCTTCGTTCCTCTTCACTCCCTAACCTTCCGTCCTTGGCTTCTTACAGTCCCTGCTCATATGGCCAATTTCCCCATAATTATAACATCTCACAGTCCCACATTCTCTAGCCACATGACCAGGCTTCCTACACTTGAAGCAAGTGTTTGGTCCCCTTTTGCATTCTCCCGAATGCTCCATCCCGCATATACCACATCTATCCGACCCCGCACCAGGTGTGACCACACGACGGTCATCCACCCGTGCACCTTTGTTACTTGGAGCAACTCCGCCACGTCCCACTCACTTCCCGTTCCAATCCCGATCACCCTCTCCTTTCTTGCTAACTTCTGCCACCACCACATATCTTTCATGGTATAATCTCCCCGCCAAATCAACCGCCGACCTAAAGGTGCTCGATCGGGCAGTGATCATGTGCCTACGGATGTCCATTGGCAAGCCTTGAATATACCTCTTGATCTTTCGTGATAGAGGTGTTACCTGATCCGGCACCAACCGTGCCATTTCATTGAACTTGGCGGTGTATTGTTGATGTGTTATCGTTCCCGCCTCCAGCTGCAGGAACTCTCTTTCAACTTTATCCATCTCACGGTGAGGACAGAACTCCTCAATCACCAGCCTTTTCAACTCTGACCATCTCATCTTTCCAATAGCCCGACTGCCCTCAACTTGGACTATGTTGTCCCACCAGCACAAAGCTGAGTCCACGAAAGAGTGGGTAGCAAATTTTACTTTCTGATCTTCTCGGTGCTCGCTGATATTTAAAACAGCTTCCATTTCCCTCACCCATCGGTGAGCAGCAGGAGCAGCGCCATTGCCATCAAAAGTAGGGGGCTTGCATCGTTGAAACACCCTATAATTACAACCTCATGCCGCCTCTGGCGCAGGCTCTTCTTCCTCCTCTTCTTCATCATCAGAGAGAACCGTTTCAGACTCCCGTTGCTCCCGTCCTCCCAAGGACCTGTTCCTCTCTTTATTCTCTCTTTCCTTTACAGCCTTAATCACTTCGGTCACCACAGACGGTAGGATCGTCTGTATGACCTGAAGCACTTCCTCCACGACCACCTCTCTCATCAAGGCCCTCAGATTAGCATTCTCATCACCGCCCTCAGGATGAGGGGTCTCGGGTTCCTCATGAACCAGTTTTTCAACTCTGGGTCTTCCTCTTGTGATCCGTGGTTCAGGACCATGTCCACTACCGCCTCCACCACTAGAAGCTTTAGATGATCTACCACTGGCCATTCTCTAAACACACTGAAAGATTTAAACACTAACACAGTCATTCAAGGGAATAGCTCAGCTTATGTCAAGTATAGTAAGTCCCTATTACAGTGGCCAGTTGTGATTAGCCACTTACTTTACTCTTCATACCCCGAGCATTGCCTATCCTGACTACATCATTATCTAAATCTACATACAGCACATAAACCATATAACATACGCACGTAATACCGGCTAACATTAAGAAAATACCTGATGGCACGCAGCTACTCAGATTGGCATCCCATTCCCTTTCTGTCCCATTTTCAGTTTAAGTTAAGGTTTATTTTGAAAATTTACCCATTTCACTTAAACTTTGGCTCTAATACCAATTGTAAGACCCCGTTTTCGGGACGCTTACAGTTGGATTCTCAACGCACATAAAAGATATAATTACATTTAACTTTCATAAAACGTTGCAACGGAAACATTAAACATCATTACATTTCATCATAAAAACTTTTGCCACATGATAAATTGTTGCCCAATTACAAAATATTTGTTTCATTACATTACAAAAGCATTAAACAAAAGAATGCCATCCAAAATAACTGAGTAGCCGCCCCGTGCCATCCTCAGCAACATACCTGCCAACTAGAAACACATCAAAGTCAGCGTTGCTGAGTGAGTTCTAGGTTTAAATAAAACATACTTTACTTCCTTTATAAAACCATTCGTTACTTTCGTAAGCGATCACACAACATACATACACATAGATAATATAATTATTATCTTCCATTACGTTCGTTACATTCTTAATTCATTAATCATCGCACGGTACATTATCATTCGCTTCATTCGTTATAACATCTTTTCTTACGTTCGCTCATTTCATACATTTCGCACTTTTCGCACAAATCGCACCTTCGCATCATCGTACCCGAAGTACATATCGCATGTATCGCACACATAAGGTAGCCAAAATCGCACGCTTTCTCATGGCTTAGCCAAGATCGCACGCTACATAGTTCACATGAGTTAGCCAAAATCGCACGCTACCCTTATGTTGTCTATCGCACCTATCGCACAAATCGCACCATCAGAATGGTCACCAAGACCGACTCCCCCTGTGTGTGTGAGAACTCTCGGGGTTTAGCCAGAATCGCACGCCATCTCATGGGTTAGCCAAGATCGCACGCTACATAAACCACATGAGGCAGCCAAAATCGCACGCTACATAGCACACAGTAAATACCACATCGCACGTATCGGAGCAGTTACCAAAACTGAACTCCCTACTGTGTCTATGTCCCCTTATGAGTAAGCCAAGATCGAACGTTATAATACACACACAGTTGAGCTAACAACTCTCAATGAGTCGTGAACCTCCTTTCTTCTTTCGCAAGCCATCCTTACTCTCATTTGTTCGTTCATGCTTGCATTCATTCATTACGTTCCTCTTTTCATTATCTTCCACTTTACATTACATAATACTTTCTTTACATTCATTAACATACATCGCACAACCACAGGAAGATAATCACACATAACAATAAGGAACATAACAACATATAACATCATCACAAACGACAACATCATACATACATAACATACATCATGCACAATCACACGACATCAAACATAACACGAATCACGCGCATCACGTCATATAAAGCCATACGGCATCACACATCATCATGCATCAAATCATCATCATCATCAACTCATCATCATAAATCATCTTACATCATCCATGCCCATCACATCATCTACAACCCCAAAGGTCCGAGCCTACGTCCGCACTTCCCGAAAGTCAGACAACACTATGGTCATTTGGGCTTATGGACCTTATTCGGTCACATGGTCTTTCACGCGTCTGAAAACACTCAGGCGAATGGACCTCAGTCGCATAGCCTCCAATCGCATGCTTCCCATGCGAATGAAGCTCAGTCGCATGACATCTGGGCATATGGACCTCAGTCGCATGGCCTTCATGGGAATGGCCCTTAGTCGCACACCTTTCGTGCGTATGGACCTCAATCGCACGACTCACCGGCGTATGGACTCCAGTCGCATGACCCTCATTTGCATTTCATTCAGTCGCATGACCCTCATTTGCATTTCCTCTAGTCACATAGCCCTTATACGTATGACCCTCAGTCGTACTACTCACATACGAATGAACCTCAATTGCACTCCTGTCATTCGTATGGACCCAGTCGCATGCCATTCGGACGCATGGGCCTCCAGTCGCATAGCCCTAGCTATGCGCATAATGCAATTCATCCCGAACTGCAGCGGGCGTTTTCGGCCTCCAACCTCTTCCAAACCTCTTTTAAGCTCAAATCAACCATTCTAAACCTTAGGGAAGCATACCAGGACATCATTCAAGCATACACAAGCATGAAATCAAGCCCCAAACGAACCCTACACATACACATACATACATAAACGGGTTTACACCCAAAAACTCGAAAAAGGGTTTTCAGATGTGTTCCAGCCCCAAAACCATTCAGAAACGTGTAAAAGAGGGGTCCTAGAACTCACACAAACGATCCCCGTTGAGTAGAGCTTCGATTTGACCCGCTACACGACGATTTCCACGCTCGAATCCACCCGAACCAAGCTTTTCTCCTCTTTTCTCCTTCTCTTCTCCCTCTCCTGGCTGAAAATGGCAAAAATGGGGTGTCTTCTCCCTTTTATACTCCCATTCATCAAAGTTTCTCTCGTTGACGAGTTTGGTCCGTCGACTTTGGACTTTATTTCTTTTTTCTTCTTTCGTTGGCTTCAAAGAAAATTTCCGGGTGTTACATAACTCTCACACCTCGACGTTTCCGCCGTCAAGGTTGGGGTGTGACACCCGAGGTGTGACAGATTGGTATCAGAGCCAAAGGTTGTAGAGAAGTCGGGAATACCATAGTAGACCCTAGGCTACAACCCTGATACCTTAGGACCACCCTTATGGAAAGTGTTAGGATGATCGGGTTGGGTCAATTGATGATTACACTTGATCAGCGTAATCATGAATTTACCGGACGTGTAAATTCCAGCATGGACCTTAGGTCGTGTTTGGACCCTTCTCTGTTTGAAATTTATGATTTCTAAATTTTCTTTGGGTACTCTAAGAGTTTTATTTGAAAGAACCTCTTTATTTAATTATTGTTGTCATTTGACGAGACCATTAATTTCTAATACTATTACTAATACTATTGATTGTTGATTCTACTGCTATCAGTACTATAAGTACTGCTACTATTACTTGTACTGTTACTACCATGAGCTATGAGAAACCAAATTACTCATGATGATTTTACAGGTTATCCGAGACTATGGCAGGAAAAGGTAAGGCACCAGCTCACCCAGCCCACGAGACTACTTCTATCGGGAGCAGCTTAAAGATCATTCCTCGGACGGAATACGAGGCTTACCTTAGGAGGTGTGGACACCCTGGATTTCTATCTGTGACTTCGGACGACTCAGAGCCATCGGAGGACTCTACTTCGACGTCCCCATCCAGGAGCCGAACGCGCTCCAACTCACCGCATGTCGTTGCACCCACTCTCTCACCTCTCCCTCCTGTCAGGGACAGCGGCTCGCGGACTGTTACCCGCCGGAAAAGCGTTAGGCCGGGAACTTCAGTCTCTTTCAAGATTCCCCCTCCTCTGCCTCCACTGGTCAGGAGATCGATACCAGCGCCGCAGCCATTTGATCCACCTCGACAACAACCACTCGACAAGCACTGGATGCCACCTAGGCACAACATGTATGACGGCCCTAGTGTACTGGCTGGTGACCGCTACTCCCAGTCTAGTCGTCGGGCAAGTGATGCAGGTCCCTCTGACGCTGCACTAGACGAGATATGGAGGACCGTCCGTCGTCAGGAGATGACTATTCAGCACGCCACTTGGACCTCACAATCTGCCCAGTTTCAGGCTATGATGGCCTCACATGGGGTACAACGGTTGGAGCAGGAGCAGAAAAAGAAGAATGTAGGGTGGCTGGGATGGTTGAAAAAGAAATGGATGTGAAAGCCTAGTGGAAATGGGATTATGTGTTTCTGAGACAGTTGAAGGAAACAATTTCTATTATTAACTGATACTATTATTATTTTTATGGGGTAACGGTACCTTCCAAGTTGTGAACCATGACATATATTTTATTTTAATCTCTATGATGGATGATCTTATGGTTGTTTGAGAAACTATTGCTATCCGATACTAACCTTGCAGGGTGAATTGACATGAAGTATGTAACTCTGCAAGCTTGAGGGAGACAATTTGGTTGTTCGGGAATGAACCCCCACAACCGTGCTTAATGAAGTTATTTATTATGTCATGTTGTTCTTATACTATGATGTTTTGCAACTGTAGGCGAGACCTTTAGAGTAATCAATGTGTTAGGATAATCGAAACTTGTTATGTGATGCTAAATGAGTTGCTTGTCTTGAAAATAGAATGCTGCCAAGACGAGGAGCCCGTATGGGTAGGAGAGGAAACGGCAGAGCCCCCGCGAGGAGCCTGGACAAGAAGGAAATGAACCACCAACCCCAACAGTAAACAATAACCCAAGGAATGACGAGAGAATTGCAAACATTGTGGCGCAGCAAATCGCTAACGCCATACCCACCATCATTACCCAGATCAACACAGATCGGGACAATGCAACCGGAAACGGGGAAGATCGTCAAGATGATACCGATGAAATCCGGACCGGGTGCTCGTATAAGACGTTTATGGCTTGCAAACCCAAAGATTTCCATGGCACTAAGGGAACTATCGAGACTTACCGCTGGATGGATGAGATCGAGGCGGTTTTAGATATAAGCGAGTGCAAGATGGAGCACATGGTACGATTTGCCTCCCAATCTCTGAAGGGGTCAGCGCTTGAATGGTGGAAAACCATCATTCAGCCCCGAGGAAGAAATGTTGCAGGCCGTATGAGTTGGGCCGAGTTCAGAAAAGAATTGATGATCAACAAGTACTGTCCGATCAACCAGCTGGAGAAACTCGAATCTGAATTCTTAGGCCTAGAGATGAAACAGCCAAACTACACCGAGTACATCAACCGGTTCCTAGTTCTGTCCAGACTGGTGCCCCATCTAGTGACACCAGAAGCCAAAGGTGTAGCCCGATTTATCTGGGGTTACATCCTAGGGTTCGGGGAATGGTTCGATCCTCCAGGCCTACTACCCTACAATCCGCAGTGGATCTCACAAGCAGCCTAACTGATCACCTGTTTAGGGCTAGATGGACAGAGCAGGGAAGAACTGAAGAAAAACGAGAAAATGGGTTGACGTCAAGAAGATGATGGGTAGCAGTAGTGCGTCGAGCAAGAAGACAGGTGAAGGTGTGAGGCGTGAAGATCAAGGTGGAAGGGCATGAAGGTTGTATGTAGGCACAAACCCTTACTGCAACAAGTGCAAAATGCACCACTAAGGGGAGTGCAACCCAATGCCTTGTTTCAGGTGCAAGCGAACCGGCCACTCGATCAAGGATTGCACATTCACGCCGGGTAAGCAGTGTTATGAATGTGGAGACCTAGGACACTTAAGGAACAAGTTCCCTAAGCTGGGAAGAGACAAGGATGCGAGATCTAACAAGCCTAAGGGACGAGCATTTGTGATGGGACCAGCTGATGCTCGCAAGGAACCCGATGTGGTTAATGGTACGTTCCTTATAAACAATCATCCTGCTACCATACTCTTTTATACTGAAGCAACTGCTAGTTTTGTCTCTAATGCTTTTAGACCTTTGATTGACTTGAGTACGTGTAGTCTGGCTGATCCGTTTACCGTAGAATTAGCCGATGGTAACATTATAGAAACTAATGAAGTCATCAAGGACTGTTCAATGAATCTAAAGGGTTGAGATAAACCTGATGCCTGTTAAGTTAGGAGGATTTGATGTGGTTGTTGGAATGGATTGGTTGGCTAAGCATAGAGTCGAAATCGTCTGTGAGAAACGCCTGCTTAGGATACCATTGAGCGACGGGGAAGTATTAGTGATTCATGGTGAAGGAAGTAACACGCTATGCCCTATGATATCCCATCTGAAAGCTACTAAGAGTCTTAAGAAATGACGTCTAGCTTTCATGGTCTACGTAATGAAAGCAAAGAAGAGAAGAAGTTGAGGATATTCCAGTAGTTTCTAAATATCCAGAAGTGTTTCCCGAAGACCTACCGGGACTCCCTCCGAACCGAAAAGTCGAATTCAAAATAGATCTACTGCCTGGCGCTGCACCAGTGGCTAAGGCACCTTATCGACTCGCTCCTCTCGAGATGAAAGAACTAATGTTATAGATCCAAGAACTACTCGACAAAGGATTTATTCGACTGAGTGTTTCTCGATGGGGTGCACCAGTCTTATTTGTGAAGAAGAAGGATGGAACTCTACGGATGTGCATTGATTATCGGGAGCTAAACAAGCTGACGATAAAGAATCGTTATCCTCTTCCAAGGATTGACGACCTATTCGATCAATTGCAGGGAGCTAGCTACTTTTCTAAAATAGATTTAAGATCGGGATACCATCAGCTGAAGATAAGGGAAGAAGACATACCCAAAACAGCTTTCAGGACGAGGTATGGACACTACGAGTATCTAGTCATGCCCTTTGGACTGACTAACGCACCAGCGGCGTTTATGGATCTCATGAACCGTGTATGTTGTGCTATATTATGATGTTGTATGTTGTGGTTATGTTGAGACCTGCTGATACTTGCATCATAGTCATTAATTCTTTTGTGAACCGCTTGTTTATATGGGTAGATCTACTTGGGGAATCCCCCACACACAGTGCCTCCTGTGATGAACGGGAAGGGTACCACACTGAGATCCTGCGGGGTCGTTTGTGGCATGTAACAGGTTTTATAAGATACTATGGTGGACCATCCGGCAGGTACGGTCCACTGGTTTGAGGCTCAGTTCTCCCCACGGGGATTTAACTGGTAACTTAATTTTTGAAGAGGCTAACCGGGGCTGAGTGCAGGGTTGATTGTGATCCCCATAACAATGATACTATGACTTTTAATAAAGAATGGATTCTAATGAATCCTTTTGTTTTTAAACTTTAAGCACTTGAATTCAACAACATTTAGTTGACAAAATTTCTTTTTGAGCATGTTTAGGTAATCCATGAAGAGACTCTAGCTATCGTGGGAGACCTTGACCTAGCACCGTTACCATGGCATTGGCTTGTCTGATTTTCAAAACTATCTGAACAATTTTTAATTATTGTAACTTATACATTTTATCATTATGTTGGATGTACAATTTAATTTATGGGCAAAATCTGTTCCTAGCCCGGGATTATTTTAAACTATGAATGCCATGTGATGTTCTCTCCCTTTTGTGCTCTTATGATGATTTGTTTCCGCTGCCATATGTTGTTGCTAGTCTGTGACGTCCCACCCTACTTGGGCCCGGGGTGTGACAATAAGAAGTCAAATCAAGGAGCCACGATCAACTAAATTTGATCCACTTGTATTTCTCTCCAAGTTGTGTAATTACATATTTATACATCCAAGTTTTCATGAAAGCTTCACATTATACATGTGAAATGAAGTACATATAAAAAACCATTAAATATAAATAGTTCTCTCATGGTAAGGTTTATCTTGACGTAACATCCTTCAATCCTACCAATTTTTGGTTCTTGAACTTTCTAAACACACTATTGAAGTAATTCAATCAAATATAAGCACAATGATTACAAAAATCACACTAAAAACACATATGAAACATTTTAATCTTTATTTAAACCAAAATGAAAACTTAACACAAGAGCACTCAACTGACATTATAAATCGATCCACTCCTTCCGAAACTCATCTAAAACACATGACCTCCGTCTTTAAACCCTCTTGCCTAGAAATTCCACTAGTTTAGAAAACCCATTTTCTAAATTGGTGTCAATATTTATTTGCTTGATCATATCAACAAATAAATATTTATTGGTGTTTGTTTAGCTTGTTATTGGGTATGCCTGACTTGGATCATAACGTACTAACCAAATCAATCTTGTATGTGTCTTGGGTATATAAGATCCAACAGTATTCACTCAATATGATTCGCGAATCAAATTGCAACTGTGGAATGGAAGTGATCGGATGACAAAGATGTAACTAAAAATGTGGCAAAAGAATAAGAAGTCAAATCAAGCACACATGATCAACTAAATTTGATCTACTTGTATTTGTCTCCAAATTGTGTAATTACATATTTGTACATCCAAGTTTTCATGAAAGCTTCAAATTATACATGTGAAATGAAGTACGTATAAGAAACCAATAAATATAAATAGTTCTTTCATGGAAAGGTTTATCTTCACGTAACAACCTTCAATCCTACCAATTTTCGGTTCTTGAACTTTCTAAACACACTATTGAAGTAATCACTCAAATATAAGCACAATGATTACTAAAACCACACTAAAAGACACATACGAAACATTTGAATCTATTGTTTAAACCAAAACGAAAACTTAACACAAGAGCACTCAACTGACACTATAAATCGATTCACTCATTCCGAAACTCTTCCAAAACACATGACCTTCATCTTTAAACCCTCTTGCCTAGAAATTCCACTAAAATGAATCAAAATGACAACTCTCTATCCCAAGAATCGTTTATCAAGCACAAACGATCAACTAAATTTGATCTACTTGTATTTCTCTGCAAATTGTGAAATTACAACTTTGTACGTCCAAGTTTTCATGAAAGATTCAAATTATACATGTGAAAGAAAGTATGTATAAGAAACATTAAATATAAATAGTTCTCTCATGGCAAGGTTTATCTTGATTTAACAACCATCAATCCTACCAATTTTCGGTTCTTGAACTTTCTAAACACACTATTAAAGTAATTCAATCATTTATAAGCACAATGATTACTAAAATCACACTAAAAAACACATATAAAACATTTGAATCTATTATTTAAACCAAAAGGAAAACTTAAAACAAGATCACTCAACGGACATTATAAATCGATTCACTCCTTGCGAAACTCATCCAAAACACATGACCTCCATCTTTAAACCCTGTTGCCTAGAAATTCCACTAAAATGTATCAAAACGAAAACTCTCTATCCCAAGAATCCATTATCAAGCGCGAACACAACGATAAAAGTTTTAAATGACTGGAACACTACTCGTCTTCACTCAATAAGGATCGCGAATCAAATTGCAACTGTGGAATGGAAGTGATCGGATGACAAAGATGAAACTAAAAATGTGACAAAAGAAAATGAAGTCAAATCAAGCACACATGATCAACTAAATTTGATCTAGTTGTATTTCTCTCCAAATTATGTAATTACATATTTGTACATCCAAGTTTTCATGAAAGCTTCAAATTATACTTGTGAAATGAAGTACGTATAAAAAACCAATAAATATAAATAGTTCTCTCATGGAAAGGTTTATCTTTACGTAACAACCTTCAATCCTACCAATTTTCGGTTCTTGAACTTTCTAAACACACTATTGAAGTAATTCACTCAAATATAAGCACATTGATTACTAAAATCACACTAAAACACATATGAAACATTTGAATCTATTGTTTAAACCTAAACAAAAACTTAACACAAGAGCACTCAACTGACACTATAAATCGATTCACTCCTTCCGAAACTCATACAAAACTCATGACCTTCGTCTTTAAACCCTCTTGCCTAGAAATTCCACTAAAATGAATCAAAATGACAACTCTCTATCCTAAGAATCGTTTATCAAGAGCCAAGACAACAATAAAAGTTGTAAATGACTTAAGCACTAATCGTATTCAGTTAATATGAATCGCGAATCAAATTGCAATTGTGGAATAGAAGTGATTGGATGACAAAGATGAAACTAAAAATGTGACAAATGAATAAGAAGTCAAATCAAGCACACACGATCAACTAAATTTGATCTACTTGTATTTCTCTACAAATTGTAAAATTACATATTTGTATGTCCAAGTTTTCATGAAAGATTCAAATTATACATGTGAAATAAAGTGCGTATAGAAAACCAATAAATATAAATAGTTCTCTCACGAAAAGGTTTATCTTCATGTAACAACCTTCAATCCTACCAATTTTCGCTTCTTGAACTTTCTTAACACACTATTGAAGTAATTTGATCAAATATAAGCACAATGATTACTAAAATCACACTAAAAACCCATATGTAACATTTGAATCTATTTTTTAAACCAAAACAAAAACTTAACACAAGAGCACTCAACTGACACTATAAATCGATTTACTCCTGCCGAAAGTCATCTAAAACACATGACCTCCGTCTTTAAACCCTGTTGCCTAGAAATTCCACTAAATTGTATCAAAACGACAACACTCTATCCCAAGAATCCTTATCAAGCGCCAAGACAATGATAAAATTTGTAAATGACTAACACTAATCGTATTCGGTCAATATGAATCTCGAATCAAGTTGTAACTATGGAATGGAAGTGATCGGATGTAAAAATGAAACTACAAATGTGACAAATGAATAATAAGTCAAATCAAGCACAAACGATCAACTAAATTTGATCTACTTGTATTTCTCTGCAAATTGTGAAATTACAACTTTGTACGTCCATGTTTTCATGAAAGATTCGCGTTATACATGTGAAATAAAGTATGTATAAAAAACCATTAAATATAAATAGTTCTCTCATGGCAAGGTTTATCTTGATGTAACAACCATCAATCCTACCAATTTTTGGTTCTTTAACTTTCTAAACACACGACTGAATTAAGTCATATCAAGATATCAGCACAATGATGAACAAAATCACACTAAAAAACACATATATAAACATTTGAATCTATTATTTAAAAACCAAAACGCAACCTTAACCAAGAGCAACTCAAGTGACATTATAAATCGATTCACTCCTTCCGAAACTCATCCAAAACACATCCATGCCATTTTTCAAAAGGTTTCGTATCCCTTTCTTGGTCGGGGGCCATATTCAAAATACGAGTCGTGGAGAGCAATGCGAATCCCCAAAATGATAGAGGTAGTGAGCTTAGCCATCATAGATCGAACCATATCCATAGGGTTTGGTTTCTCCTTTCGGACACACCATTATGTTGTGGTGTTCCAGGTGGAGTAAGTTGTGAGACGATCCCACAACTTCTTAGATGATCCTAAAAAGCCTCACTTAGGTATTCACCTCCTCTATCTGAACGAAGAACTTTGATAGTTTTATTGAGTTGATTTTCTACTTCATTCTTGAAGATTTTGAACATTTCAAAAGCTTCATGTTTATGCGTCATCAAGTACACATAACCATATCGACTATAACCGTCGGTGAAGGTAATGAAGTATCTTTCACCATTTCTTGTTATTGTCTTAAAGGGGCCACATACGACACCTTTTGTAAACACACTATTGAAGTAATTCAATCAAATACAAGCACAATTATTACTAACTCACACTCCTTCTGAAACTCATCCAAGACACATGACCTCCGTCCTTAAACCCTCTTGCCTAGAAATTCCACTAAAATGTATCAAAATGACAACTCTCTATCCCAAGAATCATTTATCAATCGCCAAGACAACAATAAAAGTTGTAAATGACTGGAACACTACTCGTATTCACTCAATATGAATCGCAAATCAAATTGCAACTGTAGAATGGAAGTGATTGGATGACAAAGATGAAACTAAAAATTTGACAAAAGAAAAAGAAGTCAAATAAAGCACACATGATCAACTAAATTTGATCTACTTGTATTTCTCTCCAAGTTTTCATGAATTCTTCAAATTATACATGTGAAATAAAGTACATATAAAAAACCAATAAATATAAATAGTTCTCTCATGGAAAGGTTTATCTTTACGTAACAACCTTCAATCCTACCAATTTTCGGTTCTTGAACTTTCTAAACACACTATTGAAGTAATTCACTCAAATATAAGAACAATGATTACTGAAATCACACTAAAAAACACATTTGAAACATTTTTATCTATTGTTTAAACAAAAACGAAAACTTAACACAAGAGCGCTCAACTGACATTATAAATCGATTCACTACTTCCAAAACTCATCCAAAACACATGACCTTCATCTTTAAACCCTCTTGCCTAGAAATTCCACTAAAATGAATCAAAACGACAACTCTCTATCCCAAGAATCCTTGATCAAGAGCCAAGATAATGATGAAATTTGTAAATGACTGGAACACTACTCGTACTCAGTCAATATGAATCGCGAATCAAATTGCAACTATGGAATGGAAGTGATCGGATAACAAAGATCAAATTAAAAAAGTGACCAAAGAATAAGAAGTCAAATCAAACACACACGATAAACTAAATTTGATTTACTTGTATTTCTCTCCAAATTGTGTAATTACATATTTGTACATCCAAGTTTTCATTAAAGCTTTAAATTATACATGTGAAATGCAGTACGTATAAAAACCCAATAAATATAAATAGTTCTCTCATGGAAAGGTTTATCTTCCCATAACAACCTTCAATCCTACCAATTTTCGGTTCCTGAACTTTCTAAACACACTATTGAAGTAATTCACTCAAATATAAGCACAATGATTACTAAAATCACACTAAAAACACAATTTAAACATTTGAATATATTTTTTAAACAAAAACAAAAACTTAACACAAGAGCACTCAACTGACATTATAAATCGATTCACTCCTTCCGAAACTCATCCAAAACACATGACCTCCGTCTTTAAACCCTCTTGCCTAGAAATTCCACTAAAATGTATCAAAACGACAACTCTCTATCCCAAAAATCTGTCACACCTCGGGCCTAGGTAGGGTGGGACGTCACAGACTAGCAACAACATATGGCAGCGGAAACAAACCGTCATAAGAGCATAAAGGGAGAGAACATCACATGGCATTCAGAGTTTAAAATAATCCTGGGCTAGAAACAGATTTAGCCCATAATTTAAATTGTAAAACTAACATAATGACAAAATGTATAAGTTAAAATAATAATAAAGATTGTTCAGATAGATTTGAAAATCAGACAAGCTAATGCCATGGTCACGGTGCTAGGTCAAAGTCTTCTACACAGCTAGACTCCACTCATGGATTACCTCAAACATGCTCAAAAGAAATTGTGTCAACTAAAAAGTTGGTGAATTCAAGTGCTTAAAGTTTAAAAACAAAAGGATTCATTAGAATCCATTCTTTAATTAAAAGTCATAGTATCATTTTTGTGGGGATCACAATCAACCCTGCACTCAGCCCCGGTTAGCCTCTTCAAAAATTAAGTTACCGGTTAAATCCCCGTGGGGAGAACTGAGCCTAAAACCAGTGGACCGTACCTGCCAGATGGTCCACAATAGTATCTTATAAAACCTGTTACATGCCACAAACAACCCCGCAGGATCTCAGTGTGGTACCCTTCCTGTTCATCACAGGAGGCACTATGTTTGGGGGATTCCCCAAGTAGATCTACCCATATAAACAAGCGGTTCACAAAAGAATTAATGACTGTGATACAAGTATCAGCAGGTCTCAATATAACCACAATATACAACATCATAATATAGCACAACGTAATTCAGTTTAACAGAGCATGCTTCATCCCAATAACAGTAATAAAATGGGGAACACTTAAACTCACCTTAGAATTCAAGCAAGGGTCACTGCGTGTGTCGGGGAAAAGTCTCAAATATAGCACCCTAATCAATAAGATTTAAGTGTTAATCCACTAACTCTAGGGTTATGGAGATGCATAAGTTGTGTCATGAGGTTAGAATCTTAAATAGCATTTGGATTTCTAAGTCTTTTTATAAAAAGTTTCCTTTTATAGAAAGTTTGGGTTTCCTAGGAAAGAATATATGATTTGCTATGCTAAATCACTTATGTAAGTTAATTTGAGTCTTTTAAGTGATTCCTTGTTCAAGGGATCGGTTTATAGAAGTTAGGCAAAAATTTACAGTTTAGTCCTTCAAGTTTCAAAATTTACAATTTCAACCCCAAAGTTTGGTTTCTTGCATTTAATGTCTTTTATGCCAAATTATTAGTTT
The DNA here is from genome assembly GCA_025215565.1 of Flaveria ramosissima. Taxonomy (NCBI): domain Eukaryota; kingdom Viridiplantae; phylum Streptophyta; class Magnoliopsida; order Asterales; family Asteraceae; genus Flaveria; species Flaveria ramosissima. The sequence goes on along the minus strand of CM046044.1, from coordinate 732,667 downwards.
CTTAGAGCTAATTAACTGATTTTAAGTAAGTTTCTACCAAATTTTCATAATTTAACTCCGGTTCACAAATTTTCATGTTTCTCGTTACCGGTTACGGTAAAACCGAGGGTTTTAATGGTTGAGTGTTGATTTCTAATTTAACAGTCTTAGATTCATTAAATATCATTAAGGTTTTTAATCTGCTAGAGATGCATTTCGAGCTCCTTTTTGGTGCAAGACTACCTTTTTAAGTTTTACCCGTTTAAACGCGTTTTTAACCGAATTTGACCCGTTAAAAGCTCGTTTGACCAATTTTTCAACTCTTTTTAGATCTTATAGTACATAACTTACTGAAATATTGTGGTTTCCATGAGCTTTGGTGTTAAATCCTCATTTTTAGATTTTCTTCCAAACGTTACCCAGTTAAAACCCGTTTTTCACTAAAAATTTCCATTTAACCTATTCTTTGACCATTTAAGTTGATAAATCCGACCCAAATACTTTGTTAACCCTTTTAGAGCTTGGAATACTTTTCAAGATGGTTAAATCTATGTTTTATTGTTTTAAAATTGTTTTTACCACTTTCGGGTCCCCGAATATGTCCAAATTGCCTATCATTCTATAACATTCATATTTTCAGCCTTTACATCTCATCACATGCCCAAAATCATCCGAAAACCTACTGAAATTCTATGTCAACCTCACGGCTTCATCAACCCAAATAAAAACATGATGGAAACTATAGTATTACACCATTTTCATCCATTACTTTTGTGTTAAATGTTATAGTTTGTGATTAAACATTAACCAAACCATTTGTAACTTTGAAATCAGATTATTAGGAGATTAAAAGACCCATTTTGAGCAGGTTACATGATTAGTTTCGAAGGGTTACAAGTTGCGCAAGTTGGATGTTGTAAATACACTCGAAAAGAGGGTTTTCTAGGTGTAAACCGTGTTACACCTATAGAATGACATGCTTTACGAGTATGATACCTTCCAGGACGTGAAAAGCTTCTTATGAACGATGTTGTAGCAGCAAGTTTCTGTTAGATATGAGAATGGTAAGGTTTTGATTGAAAAACGAAATTAAACAGATGAAATAACCAAAACCGTGCGACATGAAGCTTACACTTGATGTAACTCACGGTTTGGAGCGTGTAGTTGGTCAAGAATGGCTTGGAACTCCTTGGACAAAGCTGGAGAAAATCACAAACAAGTGCTGGAAATGGTCGAACTTGTAGGAACCGAGTACCCAAGAGCACCAAAACTTCACCAATGTAGTTCTTTGAGCTTGGCTGATTGTGGGTTGCGGTGTTCTTCGAGTATAGCTAGGATTTAGAGAGAAACCCATGGTATGTATGTGTGTTTTGGTTAGAGAATCTGAGAGGGAGAGAGAGTGAGTGGAATGAAAGTGATGGTGGAGTGTGAAGTGAGTTCTTGCATGAAAGGGTAGTGGGGGTTGAAGAGGTGGTGTAGAAGACTGTTGATTGGTGGAAGAGGGTGGTGAAAGGGGCGGCCGAAATTGGCATGTAGTGAGGGGTATTTTTGAATTAAATTTTAAATGGTAATTATATTATGTAGTGTAGTTTTGTAGTATAGTGTTGTTTATTAGGTGTTATAATTAGTTAGTTGATAATTAACCGAAATTTTAGTGTGTAGGAACACAATTTAAATTGTTTCAACTATGATTAAGTTTGCAAGGGTGCCTAATAACTTTCCCGGGACACTAAGATTTCCCTAACAAATGCTTGATCTAGATAAAGTCATTACAAAACACAAGTTGATAAGGCTACAAGGCGGAATGCGACCGAATGGGTCCATCCGTATCAACCAGATGCAACCGAATGGGTCCATCCGCATTAACCAAATGCTACTGAGCCATGAGGAAAACCAGTCAATTAAGACAAAAGTAGCAAAACACATAATACATAAGAGAGAATAGTATTAATAGTAATAGTAATAAAATTAGTCGAATCAGAAAAGATGCAGGTTGGCAAGGTAAGAATTATGACCTAAAGGTCGGTTGTTACATTCTCCCACCGTTTAAGAAATTTCGTCCCGAAATTTTAGCTTCGTTAAGATTCGGTACGGGTGGGCTTGAAGAGATGTGGGTAACTCTTCCTCGTTTCGTCTTCTCGTTCCCAAGTGAATTCAGGCCCTCGCCTAGAATTCCACCTTACTTTGACTTTGGAATGCGACTTCGTCTTAGTTTCATGACCAAACGGTCAGTGATCTCTACGGGTTCTTCTACGAAGGTCAACTTATCGGTTACCCTAACCTCCTTCATTGGTATCTCCAATGTCTTGTCTACCAAGCACTTCTTAAGGTTCGACACATGGAAGGTGTCATGAATGTAACTTAACTCCTGCGATAGCTTTAACCTATATGCCACGAGTCCAACTCTCGCTAGTATCTCGAATGGTCCAATGTATCTCGGGCTTAGCTTTCCTCTTTTTCCAAATCTCACGGTGCCTTTCCATGGTGCCACTTTCAACATTACCTTATCACCCACTTGAAACTCTAAAGGTTTTCGCCTTCTGTCAGCGTATTTCTTTTGACGATCCCTGGCTGCTCTCAAACGCTCCTTAATTTTGAATATCTTTTCGGTGGTTTCCAACACGATGTCGGGTCCCATTACTTGGTTGTCGCCGATCTCATTCCAACTCAATGGTGATCGGCATTTTCTACCATATCCTCATACGGAGCTGCCTTTATACTTGCGTGGTAGCTATTATTATAGGAGAACTCTATTAAAGGAAGATGGTTGTCCCAGTTCCCACCAAAGTCAATTACGCAAGCTCTTAGCATATCTTCCTGGGTCTGAATAGTTCTTTCGCTCTGGCATCGGTTTGCGGGTGATATGCAGTGCTTAAGTCTAAACGAGTTCCCAACGCTTGTTGGAGTGATCTCCAGAAACATGAGGTGAAATGGCTATCACGGTCAGAGATGATCGACAAAGGTACACCATGCCTGGTCACTATTTCGTCAGTATAAATTGAGCCAGTTTCGTTAGGTCGTAGTCTTCCCTAATCGGCAAGAAATGAGCTGATTTGGTCAACCTGTCCACTATTACCCAAATGGCGTCATGACCTCTAGAAGTTCGGGGTAACTTCATGACAAAATCCATGGTGACGTTATCCCATTTCCACTCTGGGATTTCGGGCTGTTGTAACGTCCCTGACGGTTTCTGGGTTTCAGCCTTCACCATGGCACACGTCAAACACTTGCTCACGTAAATTGCGATGGTTTTCTTGATCCCAGGCCATCAGAAAAGGGCATTTAGATCATGGTACATCTTGTCACTTCCGGGGTGAACCGAGTACCTAGACTTATGGGCTTCATCGAGGATCACCTCCCTAATTCCCCCATGCTTTGGTACCCATGTTCTCCCTTCACATTTATATGTACCATCGTCATTCAGCTCAAATCTCTTCTCCATTCCTGTTAACATTTCCCCTGCTAGCTTATCTTCCTTTAGTGCTTCACCTTGTGCTTTCTTTAGCCTAGCGATAAGGTCCGTGTACACACTCATTCTCAAGGCACGTATGCGCAAGGGTTTCTCCCTATCTTTTCGGCTCAAGGCATCGGCCACTACATTGGCCTTACCAGGATGGTAGCGAATCTCACATTCGTAGTCATTCAATAACTCAACCCATCTTCGTTGATGCATGTTCAACATCTTTTGGTCCAGTATATGTTGCAAACTCCTATGGTCAGTGTAAATAATGCACTTCGTGCCATAGAGATAATGCCTCCATATTTTAAGTGCAAACACCACAACACCCAATTCTAGATCATGGGTGGTGTAGTTCTTCTCATGATCGTTTAGTAGTCTTGAGGCATAGGCGATTACCTTGTTGCGTTGCATTAGCACACATCCTAGCCCTTGGCGCGAAGTGTCACAATAGACCACGAAGTCCTCAATTCCTTTTGGGAGAGCGAGGATAGGTGCACTACACAGCTTCTCCTTGAGCATTTCAAATGCTTCATTCTACTCTTGTTCCCACACAAAAGCTGTGTTTTTCTTCGTCAGAGCAGTCAATGGTTGCACAATGCATGAGAAGTCTTTGATAAACCTTCTGTAGTACCCGGCCAATCCAAGAAATTGCCTTATCTCGGTAGGAGTTTCGGGAATTTTCCAATCCTTAATCGCCTCGATTTTAGAAGGGTCGACTTGAATTCCATTCTCATTTACTACATGCCCTAAAAATTGGATCTCACGCATCCAAAATTCACATTTGGGGAATTTGGCATATAATTGTTCATTTTTTAGCAGCTTGAGAATTAGCCTGAGGTGTTTCTCGTGATCTTCTTTACTACGGGAGTAGATCAAGATGTCGTCAATAAACACGATCACAAACTTGTCAAGATACGGGCGGCATACACGGTTCATGAGATCCATAAACGTCGTTGGTGCATTAGTCAGTCTAAAGGGCATGACTAGATACTCGTAGTATTCGTACCTCGTCCTGAAAGTTGTTTTGGGTATGTCTTCTTCCCTTATTTTCAGCTGATGGTACCCCGACCTTAAGTCAATTTTTTAGAAGTAGCTAGCCCCCTGCAATTGATCGAACAAGTCATCAATCCTTGGGAGGGGATAACGATTCTTTATCGTCAGCTTGTTTAGCTCCCGGTAATCAATGCACATCCGTAGGGTTCCATCCGTCTTTTTCACAAATAAGACCGGTGCACCCCATGGAGAAACACTCGGTCGAATAAATCCTTTGTCGAGTAGTTCTTGGATCTGCAACATTAGTTCTTTCATCTCGGGATGAGCGAGTCGATAAGGTGCCTTAGCCGTTAGTGCAACGCCAGACAGTAGATCTATTTGGAATTCGACTTGTCAGTTCGGAGGGAGTCCCGGTAGGTCTTCGGGAAACACTTCTGGATATTCAAAAACTACTGGAATATCCCCAATCTTCTTCTCCTCTTTTTCTTTCATTACGTAGACCATGAAGGCTAGTCGTCCCTTCTTAAGGCTCTTAGTAGCTTTTAGATGGGATATCATAGGGCATAGCGTGCTACTTCCTTCGCCATGAATCACTAATACTTCTCCGTCACCGAATGGTATCTTAAGCAGGCGTTTCTCACAAACGATTTCGACTCTATGCTTAGCCAACCAGTCCATACCAACAACCACATCAAATCCTCCTAGCTTAACAGACATCAGGTTAATCTTAAACGTGCTACCATTTAGATTCATAGAACAGTCCTTGATGACTTCATTAGTTTTTATAACGTTACCGTCGGCTAACTCTACGATAAACGGTTTAGTCAGGGTACATGCATTCGAGTCAATCAAGGGTCCAAAAGCACTAGAGACAAAACTAGCAGTTGCTCCAGTATCAAAGAGTACGGTAGTAGGATGATTGTTTATAAGGAACGTACCATTAACCACATCGGGTTCCTTACAAGCATCAGTTGGTCCCATCACAAATGCTCGTCCTTTAGGCTTGTTAGGTCTCGCATCCTTGTCTCTTACCAACTTGGGGCACTTGTTCCTCATGTGCCCTGGATCTCCGCACTCATAACACTGCTTACCCGATATGAATGTGCAATCCTTGATCAAGTGGCCAGTTCGCTTGCACCTGAAACAAGGCATTGGGTTGCACTCTCCTTGGTGGTGCGGTTTGCACTTGTTGCAGTAAGGGTTTGTTCCTACATACAGCCTTCGTGCCCTTCCACCTTGATCTTCACGCCTCACACCTTCACCTGTCTTCCTGCTTGACCCACTGCTGCTACCCATCATCTTCTTGATGTCAACCCATTTTCTCTTTCTTTCTTCAGTTCTTCCCTGCTCTGTCCATCCAGCCCTAATCAGGTCATCAGTTAGGCTGCTAGTGAGATCCACCGCGGATTGTAGGGTAGTAGGCCTGGAGGATCGGACCATTCCCCGAACCCTAGGATGTAGCCCCTAGATAAATCGACCTACACCTTTGGTTTCTGGTATCACTAGATGGGGCACCAGTCTGGACAGTGCTAGGAATCGATTGATGTAATCGGTGTAGTTTGGCCCTTTTATTTCTAGGCCTAAGAATTCAGATTCGAGTTTCTCCAACTGGTTGATCGGACAGTTCTTGCTGATCATCAATTCTCTGAACTCGGCCCAACTCATACGACCTGCAGCATTTCTTCCTCGGGGCTGAATGATGGTTTTCCACCATTCAAGTGTTGACCCCTTCAGAGATTGGGAGGCAAATCGTACCATGTGTTCCATCTTGCACTCGCTTATGTCCAGAACCGCCTCGATCTCGTCCATCCAGCGGTAAGTCTCGATAGCTCCCTGCTTTTTCAAATCCCAGACAGGAAGGAAGTCAGTGCCATAGAAATCTTTGGGTTTTCAAGCCATAAACGTCTTATACGAGCACCCAGTCCGAATTTTATCGATATCATCTTGACGATCTTCCCCGTTTCCGGTGGCGTTGTCCCGATCCACGTTGATCTGGGCAATGATGGTGGGTATGGCGTTAGCGATTTGTTGCGCCATAATTTTTGCAATTCTCTTGTCATTCCCTTGGTTATTGTTTCCTGGCTGGGTTGGTGGCTCATTTCCTTCTCGCCTAGGCTCCTCGTGGGGGCCTCTTCCGTTTCCTCTCCTACCCATACGGGCTCCTCGTCTTGGCGGCATTCTATTTTCAAGACAAGCAATTCATTTAGCATCACATAATAAGTTCCGATTATCCTAACACAATGATTATTCTAAGGGGGTCACGCCAATAGCTGCACAACATCATAGTATAAGAACAACATGACATAATAAATGGTTTCATTAAGCACGGTTGTGGGGGGTGTTCATTCCCGAGCAACCAAATTGTCTCCCTCAAGCTTGCGGAGTTACATACTCCATGTCAAATCACCGTGCAAGGTTAGTATCGGATAGCAATAGTTTCTCAAACAACCACAAGATCATCCATCATAGAGATTTAAAACAAAATATAATGTCATGGTTCACAACTTGGAAGGTACCGTTACCCCCATAAAATAATAATAATAGTATCAGTTAGCAATAGGAATTGTTTCCTTCAACTGTCCCAGAGACAGATAATCCCATTTTTCACCAGCCTTTCACATCCATTTCTTTTTCAACCATCCCAGCCACCCTACATTCTTCTTTTTCTGCTCCTGCTCCAACCATTGTACTCCATGAGAGGCCATCATAGCCTGAAACTGGGCAGATTGTGAGGTCCGAGTGGCGTGCTGGATAGTCATCTCCTAACGACGGACGGTCCTCCATATCTCGTCTAGTGCAGCGTTAGAGGGACCTGCATCACTTGTCCGACGACTAGACTAGGAGTAGCGGTCATCAGCTAGTACACTAGGGCCATCATTTATGCTGTGCCTAGGCGGCATCCAGTGCTCGTCGAGTGGTTGTGTCGAGGTGGATCAAATGGCTGCGGGGCTGGTATCGGTCTCTTGACCGGTGGAGGCGGAGGAGGAGGCATCCTGAAAGAGACTAAAGTTCCTGGCCTAACGCTCTTCCGTGGGCGGGTAACTGTCCGCGCACCCCTGTCCCCGATAGGAGGGAGAGGTGAGTGAGTGGGTGCAACGAATGATGAATGAATGCATGCATTAATGAATGATGAATGAATGAAAAAAAGGCTTGCAAGCATATATATTGGGGTGAGCGACTTTGTGTTGCAAAAGACTCGGATGAAGTGCAATCATTTAGATTGCCTATGAGGTGAGCAACCTTGTCATTGCAAAAGACTCGAGTAAAGTGCTATCGTAATGTTGCCTTGGGGTGAGCAACCTTGTTGTTGCAAAAGACTCGGATAGCTTGCTATCGTGATGGGCAATTGGGGTGAGCAACCCTAGGGGTGCAAAAGACTCGGAAAGCGTGCAATCATTGAGATTGCCATTGAGGTGAGCGACCATGTTGTCGCAAAAGACTCGGAAGAAAGAATGAACGAAAAGAATGGAAGATAATGAATGAGATGAAAGATAATAATGACATTATCTATGTATACGTATGTTGAATGATCGCTTGATAAAAGGAATAGTCTTAATGAAAGTAAAGTATGTTTTATTATTAAAACTAGAACTCACTCAGCAACGCTGACTTTTATTACATTTTTCAGTTGGTAGGTAAATGATTGCTGAGGATGGCACGGCAAGGCTACTCGGCTCTTTTGGGATGACATCCAATTATATAGCTTTTGTGATGTAATGCAAACATGAATTTTGTAACCGATAATGATGTATTATTTGGCAAAAGTAAATATAATGAAACGTGATGTCATTTTTGAATGTTTCCGCTGCAACGATTTCTTAATGTAATGTAATTATATGTTTTATGTGCGATGAATAACCAACTGTAAGCGTCCCGGGAACGGGGCCTTACAAAACCTTTTGTAACTTTGAAATTAGATTATTAGGAGATTAAAAGACCCATTTTGAGCAGGTTACATGATTAGTTTTGAAGGGTTACAAGTTGTGCAAGTTGGATGGTGTAAATACACCCGAAAAGAGGGTTTTCTAGGTGTAAACCGTGTTACACCTATAGAATGACATGCTTTACGAGTATGATACCTTCAAGGACGTGAAAAGCTCCTTATGAACGATGTTGTAGCAGCAAGTTTCTGTTAGATATGAGAATGGTAAGGTTTTGAATGAAAAACGAAGTTGAACACATGAAATAACCAAAACCATGCGACATGAAGCTTACACTCGATGTAACTCACGGTTTGGAGCGTGTAGTTGGTCGAGAATGGCTTGGAACTCCTTGGACAAAGCTGAAGAATCACAAACAAGTGCTGGAAATGGTCAAACTTGTAGGAACCGAGTACCCAAGAACACCAAAACTTCACCTTTACGGTTCTTTGAGCTTGGCCGATTGTGGGTAGTGGTATTCTTCGAGTATAGCTAGGATTTAGAGAGAAACCCATGGTATGTATGTTTGTTTTGGTTAGAGAATCCGAGAGGGAGAGAGAGTGAGTGGAATGAAAGTGATGGTGGAGTGTGAAGTGAGTTCTTGCATGAAAGGGTAGTGGGGGTTGAAGAGGTGGTGTAGAAGATTGTTGATTGGTGGAAAAGGGTGGTGAAAGGGGCGGCCGAAATTGGCATGTAGTGAGGGGTATTTTTGAATTAAATTTTAAATGGTAATTATATTATGTAGTGTAGTTTGTAGTATAGTGTTGTTTATTAGGTGTTATAATTAGTTAGTTGATAATTAACCGAAATTTTAGTGTGTAGGAACGCAATTTAAATTGTTTCAACTATGATTAAGTTTGCAAAGGTGCCTAATAACTTTCCCGGGACACTAAGATTTCCCTAACAAATGTTTGATCTAGATAAAGTCATTACAAAACACAAGTTGATAAGGCTACAAGGCGGAATGCAACCTAATGGGTCCATCCGCATCAACCAGATGCGACCGAATGGGTCCATCCGCATTAACCAGATGCGACTGAGCCATGAGGAAAAACAATCAATTACGACAAAAGTAGCAAAACACATAATACATAAGAGAGAATAGTATCAATAGTAATAGTAATAAAATTAGTCGAATCAGAAAAGATGCAGGTTGGCAAGGTAAGAATTATGACCTAAAGGTCGGTTGTTACAGAATCTTTTATCAAGCATAAAGACAACGATAAAAGTTATAAATGACTGGAACACTACTCGTCTTTACTCAATATGAATCGCGTGTCAAATTGCAACTGTGGAATGGAAGTGATCGGATGACAAAGATGAAACTAAAAATTATGACAAAAGAAAAAGAAGTTAAATCAAGCACACATGATCAACTAAATTTGATCTACTTGTATTTCTCTCCAAATTGTGTAATTACATATTTGTAAATCCAAGTTTTCATGAAAGCTTCAAATTATACATGTGAAATGAAGTACGTATAAAAAACCAAAAATATAAATAGTTCTCTCATGGAAAGGTTTATCTTTACGTAACAACCTTCAATCCTACCAATTTTCGGTTCTTGAACTTTCTAAACACACTATTGAAGTAATTCTCTCAAATATAAGCACATTGATTACTAAAATTACACTAAAACACATATGAAACATTTGAATCTATTGTTTAAACCAAAACGAAAACTTAATACAAGCGCACTCAACTAACACTATAAATCGATTTACTCCTTCCGAAACTCATCCAAAACACATGACCTTCGTCTTTAAACCCTCTTGCCTAGAAATTCCACTAAAATGTATCAAAACGACAACTCTCTATCCCAAGAATCCTTTATTAAGCGCCAAGACAACGATCAAAGTTGTAAATGACTAGAACACTAATCGTATTCCGTCAATATGAATCGCGAATCAAATTGCAACTGTGGAATGGAAGTGATTGGATGACAAAGATGAAACTAAAAATGTGACAAATGAATAAGAAGTCAAATCAAGCACACACGATCAACTAAATTTGATCTTCTTGTATTTCTCTCCAAATATAAAAATTACATATTTGTATGTCCAAGTTTTCATGAAAGCTTCAAATTATACATGTGAAATAAAGTACGTATAGAAAACCAATAAATATAAATAGTTCTCTCACGAAAAGGTTTATCTTCACGTAACAACCTTTAATCCTACCAATGTTCGCTTCTTGAACTTTCTTAACACACGATTGAAGTAATTTAATCAAATATAAGCACAATGATTACTAAAATCACACTAAAAACCCATATGTAACATTTGAATCTATTTTTTAAACCAAAACAAAAACTTAACACAAGAGCACTCAACTGACACTATAAATCGATTTACTCCTTCCGAAACTCATCCAAAACACATGACCTCCATCTTTAAACCCTGTTGCCTAGAAATTCCACTAAATTGTATCAAAACGACAACACTCTATCCCAAGAGTCCTTTATCAAGCGCCAAGACAACGATAAACACTAATCGTATTCGGTCAATATGAATCTCGAATCAAGTTGAAACTATGGAATGGAAGTGATCGGATGTAAAAAATGAAACTAAAATTGTGACAAATGAGTAATAAGTCAAATCAAGCACAAACGATCAACTAAATTTGATCTACTTGTATTTCTCTGCAAATTGTGAAATTACAACTTTGTACGTCCATGTTTTCATGAAAGATTCACGTTATACATGTGAAATAAAATTTGTATAAAAAACCATTAAATATAAATAGTTCTCTCATGGCAAGGTTTATCTTGATGTAACAACCATCAATCCAACCAATTTTTGGTTCTTTAACTTTCTAAACACACTACTGAAGTAATTCAATCAAATATAAGCACAATCATGACTAAAATCACACTAAAAAAACATATATGAAACATTTGAATCTATTATTTAAACCAAAACGAAAACATAACACAAGAGCACTCAAGTGACATTATAAATCGATTCACTCCTTCCGAAACTCATCCAAAACATATACATGCCATTTTTCAAAAGGTGTCGTATCCACTTTCTTGGTCGGGGCCATATTCAAAATACGAGTCGTGGAGAGCAATGCGAATTCCCAAAATGATAGAGGTAGTGAGCTTATAGCCATCATAGATCGAACCATATCCAATAGGGTTCGGTTTCTCCTTTCGGACACACCATTTTGTTGTGGTGTTCCAGGTGGAGTAAGTTGTGAGACGATCCCACAATTTTTTAGATGATCCTAAAAAGCCTCACTTAGGTATTCACCTCCTCTATCTGAACGAAGAACTTTGATAGTTTTATTGAGTTGATTTTCTACTTCATTCTTGAAGATTTTAAACATTTCAAAAGCTTCATGTTTATGCGTCATCAAGTACACATAACCATATCGACTATAATCATCGGTGAAGGTAATGAAGTATCTTTCACCATTTCTTGTCATTGTCTTAAAGGGGCCACATACATTCGAATGTATGATTCCCAATAAGTCTTGGCCAAAGATATGAATCACTTAAACCCATTTTAAGTTTCTTGGTGCTTGATTGGTATAATGAGTTATTATAGGATGAATCATCATGAACCAATTCATAGATACCATTAGAAGGCATAGCCTTGAAATAAAAAACATCATCCATACAAACATAAATACCATTGTTTACAAACTTTAAATCATAACCACATTGTTTTAAAATGGAAACATAAATTATGTTCCTAGTCAAACTAGGAGCATACAAAATGTTATTAAGAACAACTTCCAAACCATTTGAAAGTTTCAAAATATAGTCTCCTTGGGCTTCGACATCAACTTTTGCTCCGTTGCCCATGTAGAGACTTGTGTCTCCCTTCTTGAAGTGCTTATTTCTTTTGAACCTCTGCAACAAATTGCAAATATGAGTTCCACATCCGGTATCCAATACCCATGTGTTTGAAGAAATAACATTTAAACCAATGTGAATCATGAAAGTTGTACCTGAGGTTTGCCCAGCATCCCTCTTGTTTCTCAACTCTTTGAGATAGGTTGGACAATTCCTTTTCCAATGTCCTATCTCACCACACTCAAAGCATGGATCGTTCTCCGTTACCTTAGGCTTCTTAAGCGTAGGCTTTGGAGGTTCCGCTTTAGCCTTTCCTTCCCCCTTTCCTTTGATGTACCCCTTTCCTTTGGCAACATTTGCCTTGGGATCGGGGAATGGCCTTTTCTTATTGCCTCCCTCATTGATCGAGAGAACAGGTAGAACCTTTCTACCCATCCCTGCCTCGGCTGTTTTGAGCATTCCGTGAAGCTCACCAAGGCTCTTGTCCCACCCGTTCATATTGTAATTCCTTATGAACGTCTCAAACCTTTTAGTTAGGCCATTAAGGATCAAATCCGTGGCCAGCTCCTTTGAGACGGGACAATTAAGCCTCTCGAGGCGATCAATGTGGCTTTTCATCTTAAGAACATAAGATGACACCGATTGGGTTTCTTCCATGCGACATGCATGAAGTGCTCGAACTGTTTCGAAGCGCTCTACCCTAGCTTGTTGAAGGAACATTTCCTTCAATTGGGTAATCATGTCATATCCCCCATGATCCTCCAAGTCCTTTTGGATTTCAGGAATCATAGTTCTCAACATGAGGCAGGAAACCTGCATGGAATCCTCAGTGTATTGAAGCCAATCGTTATAGGCCTCAACATCCTCGGGGTCGGTTTGGTCAGGAATGGGATCGTCAAGGACATAGGCCTTTTTCTCTTGCTTGAGAACAATTCTCAAGTTTCGAAACCAGTCCATAAAGTTATTATGGTTAAGACGTCCTTTTCTAAGATGGTTCTCAGTGATAGGGTATGGACGGTCGGGGTGGTAGCATTGTTGTTTGCGGCCATTTCTACAAAATTTACAAAGTTCATATTAGTATTTCTGAAAAAATTACATTTTAATCATTAATACCCTTTTCATGTCTCATAGACAATTAATAATTAAAATCTAGAATCCAACGTTATATTTAAATGATGGTTAGGTGACCTTTATCTCATTATTTAAATTAACAAGGTAGTCAACATTCGACAATTGCAACCTATTGCAACTTTTAGTTTTATGGGATCGGTTAAACATCTTATGTTTAGTTGGCATGTAAAATCCCATCAACACCATTGTACGCCATGCTTCGGTGACCCTATGCACATGGTTTCCAATTCAAGTCGTCCTACTTACACACACGTGTGAGTTTACACATACAAGTGGTTAGGTGACCTTTATCCCATAAATACGTTAAGCACACCTCAAACACACAAGTTCCCTAAATGTGGTTAGGTGACCTTTATCCCACAAATAGTTCTCAAGTGATTCGAGTGTCGTGTAAAAGGATGGTGTTAAACTTGTTCCCAAAGGGATTTTAGTTTTCATTAATTCTAGTTATGAAAACTCTATGTTCCTTGTATTCGCATGCTTTCAAATACATGGTACCCTACGGTTCCTTTTAATAAAACCTCTTTTATTTGAAATCATTAATCCTTTTAATAACTCTTATTAATATATTAATGATTAAGAACCATGAAAATTCAGCTTGTTATAATTATTTATTTAGATTGTTAAGCATATCTACATATCAAACAATCAACATAAAAAGGATAATCAAACAAGCATATACAAAACAACCACATATGCATAACCATAGCTACTTAGGTGACCAAACTTGTTTGCCATCACAAGTGTGGTCATAAGGTCTTTTCTAAGGGTTAAATACAACACAAAGACAAGATCTCCAAAGACCCCCACTTGAAGTTGCATCCAAAATAAATCATTCATTCAAAACCAAACCATCACAAGGTCAAGGCTAGGTTATGCACCAATATGAAACAACATCCAAGAACCAAAATAAATCCCCATTTGACCCTAAATTTTCAGCCAACATAAACCAAAAATTTAGGGTGTTTTTGTCCAAACAAAACACAATCAACCATTTTGATATCTTTTCTTTCAAGGTTTAATCATAAGCATGTAAGATATAACCTTGAAAGATTGGGGATTCATTAAACCCCCACAAAACAGCCCCTATAAGGTTGTTAAAACCTCATAAAACCAATTTTACAAGGACAAAAGAAGCTAGTCATCCACATATTGTAACACCCGGATATTTATAATTTTGAAGCCGGCGAAGAAAGAAAAGAAAATAAAGTCCAAAGTCGAAGGACCAAACTCGCCAACGAAAGAAAGTCGGGTGAGCGGAGTATATAAGAGAGAGGGCAGCCCTTACCCTCTCCCCCATACACAAATTTCAGCCATCTTAGAGAAGAGAAGAGAGAAAAGAGGAGAAAAAGAGAAAAAGGGGTGTTTCGGGTGATTCGGGTGTCCAAACTCGTCGTGTGACAAGCCAAATCGAAGCCCTTGACGTTGTGCACGACTGTGTGAGTTCTAGGACCCCATTTTTACTAGTTTTCAACTGATTTTGGGGCTGGAAAATGTTAAAACCCGTTTTTAGTGTGAGTATGTGTTTGACCCATTTGGGTGTGATGTGTATGATGCGTTTAGAGTATGATTCTGGGCTTGTGTGTGCTTGTATGGTGTTATGGTATGCATTCCTAAGGTCCAGGAGGGTTAATTTAGGCTTAGAATGGGTTTGGATGAGCTTGGAGGCCGAAAATGGCAGATTGGGTTCGGGATGAACTCCATTCTGCATCAGCTAGGGCTAGGCGACCGAATGAAGGCCATACGGCCGAATGAGAGGCGATTGAGGGTCATTCGCACGATTGGGATTCATTCGCACGATTGAGGGTTCAATCGCACGACTAGGGCTTCAGTCGCACGACTGAGAGCCCAATCGCATGAGGAGTCATACGACTGAGGGTTCAGTCGCATAAATGCTTAGTCGCATGAGTTCATTCGCATTAGATCATTCGCATAGGTGCTTATTCGCATTAGTCCCATCCGCATAAGGTCCATACGCACGACTGGATGTTCATTCGCATAGATGTTCATCCGCATGAGTCCAATCGAATGATGTTCAGTCGCATGAAGGCCATGCGACTGAAGGGTGTCCATACGCTCGAATAGAGCTGTTGCACCCGAAGGAAAGTGTAGTTAGACTTCTGGCTTTCGGGGGAAAGTGCAGATGTAAGTTTTGACGTAAAGTTTCTCGTAAAAGCATGTAAGGTGACTGTTATGGCCTTAGAGAGCATGTAGGGCATGATGATGAGGATGATGTTGCATGTTTATGCATATTATGTATGTATGATGTTGCCCTGTATGATGATGATGAATGTGTATGATATGTTCCTTATTATGTTGTATGATTATCTTTCCTATGGCTTTACGTATTACGATGAATGAAATGAAGTATTATGTAACGTAAAGTGGAAAGAAATGACACGTCTTGCATGCATCGGATAACGGGTCCTTCTTTGTGATTGACCATTAATGTAAAACCTCTACCGCTTACCCTTAGTACTATGGCATACGTTTAGCTGTTCATTTATTGACTTCGGCCCAGTGGCTATGACTGATCGGTTATCCTTAGTACTGTGGCATACGTTTAGCTGTTCATTTATTGACTTCGGCCCAGTAGCTAAGACTGATCGGTTACCCCTAGTACCGTGGCATATGTTTAGCTGTTCATTTATTGACTTCGGCCCGGTAGCTGAGACTAATTGGGGTGTAGCATATGGTATTGGTACGGATGATGTCCGATGCGCAAGTAAAGTTAAGTGGAACGAATGATTGAAAGAATGAATGAAGAAGATAATAATGATATTATCTATGCGTACGTATGATGTGTGATCATGTAAAAGTAACGAATAATTTTATGCGAAAGTAAAGTATGTTTTATAATAAAACTAGAACTCACTCAGCAAAGCTGACTTTTTATATGTTTTCCAGTTGGAAGTTAAAGTTTGCTGAGGGTGGCACCGTGAAGCTACTCAGCTCTTTCGGGATGGCATTCATTTATAAAGCTTTTGAGTTATAATGCAAACATGTATTTTGTAATCGGATAATGATGTATTATTGGGCAAAAGTGTTTATAATGAAATGAGGTGTCGTTTTTGAATATTTCCGCTGCAATGTTTTTATGAGACAAATCTAATTATATGTTTTATGTGCGATGAATGACCAACTGTAGGCGTCCCGAGAACGGGGCCTTACACATATGCGGCTCTAGATGCCAATGTTGGGTTTGTTGGACCATTATCAAAGTAGTTTAACCATTTAAACACAAAAACGCAGCGGAATAAAACCTTAATCTTATGATTAATAATCTGAAAATTAAGGTTAATAACATAATTTTAACAAACCCAAGAGCATAGGATCATTTATATGTGTATGAACAAGCTATCAAGAAGAATAAAACAACCAAAAACACACAAAACTTACAACCTTTGTAGAGTTTTAAAAAACGTGAGATTTGTTGAAGATGGAGATGTCCTTGAGCGACCAAAGCACCAAGGATAGGTGTCCTCAAGCTTCCATACCCACAGGCCTCAAGCAAGCACCCTTTTGCTAGGATTTTGACACCAAAAACGACCAAGAAGGGCTGAAATCCGATTTTTAGCTTTGATTTTCTTCAATAAAGTAAAGAGAAAACTTGTTCTTGGTAGTCCTTTGCATGTATGAGAGAGAGAGAGAGGTTGAGTGTGTGTGTGTGTGTGTATTTAAGAGTAACAAGTTTCAAGACCAAGAAAACCCCACCCATAAAGGGGCTGCCGAAAATTTGCTTTCAAAAGGGGTTTTCCCCCTTAAAATTCATTAAACATTTTATTTAACTTGTCACTAGTTAAGTTATAAAATTAACCTTTTAATTTTATAACTCTTACACACTTTATTACTTGATGTTACTTAACCAATTTAAATGACATTACAAATAATACCCTTGAACAAAATATCACTATAAGTTGTTCTATCTCATATGCAACTTATATAGAAAACCTATTTTCTAAATTGGTGTAATTATTTAATTGCATAATCATATCATCAATTAAATAATAATTGGTGTTTGCTAAGCTTTTTATTGGGTATGACCCGATTTGGATCATGACGTACTAAGCACATCAATGTTCTATGTGTCTTGGGCATAAAGAATCCAACAAATCACACTAAAAACACATATGTAACATTTGAATCTATTGTTTAAACCAAAACAAAAACTTAAGACAAGAGCACTTAACTGACACTATAAATCGATTTACTCCTTCCGAAACTCATCCAAAACACATGACCTCCGTTTTAAGCCCTCTTGCCTAGAAATTCCACTAAAATGTATCAAAACGACAACTCTCTATCCCAAGAATCCTTTATCAAGCGCCAAGACAACGATAAAAGTTGTAAATGACTGGAACACTAGTCGTATTCAGTCAATATGAATCGCGAATCAAATTGCAACTACAAAATGGAAGTGATCGGATGAAGAAGATGAAACTAAAAATGTGACAAATGAATAAGAAGTCAAATCAAGCACAAACGATCAACTAAATTTGATCGACTTGTATTTCTCTGCAAATTGTGAAATTACAACTTTGTACGTCCAAGTTTTCATGAAAGATTCACATTATACATGTGAAATAAAGTATGTATAAAAACCATTAAATATAACTAGTTCTCTCATGGCAAGGTTTATCTTGATGTAACAACCATCAATCCTACCAATTTTCGGTTCTTGAACTTTCTAAACACTATATTGAAATAATTCAATCAAATATAAGCACAATGATTACTAAAATCACACTAAAAAAACATATGAAACATTAGAATCCATTATATAAACCAGAATGAAAACTTAACACAAGAGCACTCAACTGACATTAAAAATCAATTCACTCCTTCCGAAACTCATCAAAAACACATGACCTCAATCTTTAAACCCTCTTGCCTAAAAATTCCACTAAAATGTATCAAAACGACAACTATCTATCCCAAGAATCATTTATCAAGCGCCAAGACAACAATAAAAGTTGTAAATGACAAAAACACTACTCGTATTCACTCAATATGAATCGCGAATAAAATTGCAATTGTGGAATGGAAGTGATCGGATGACAAAGATGAAACTAAAAATGTGACAAAAGAAAATGAAGTCAAATCAAGCACACATGATCAACTAAATTTGATCTACTTGTATTTCTCTCCAAATTGTGTAATTACAAATTTGTACATCCAAGTTTTCATGAAAGCTTCAAATTATACACGTGAAATGAAGTACGTATAAAAAACCAATAAATATAAATAGTTCTCTCATGGAAAGGTTTATCTTTACGTAACAACCTTCAATCCTACCAATTCGGTTCTTGAACTTTCTAAACACACTATGGAAGTAATTAACTCAAATATAAGCACAATGATTACTAAAATCACACTAAAAACACATATGAAACATTTGAATCTATTGTTTAAACCAAAACGAAAACTTAACACAAGAGCACTAAACTGACACTATAAATCGATTCACTCCTTCCGAAACTCATCCAAAACTCATCCAAAACTCATGACCTTCGTCTATAAACGCTCTTGCCTAGAAATTCCACTAAAACGAATCAAAATGACAACTCTCTATCCCAAGAATCGTTTATCAAGCGCCAAGACAACAATAAAAGTTGTAATGACTGGAACTGTGGAATGGAAGTGATTGAATGACAAAGATGAAACTAAAAATGTGACAAATGAATAAGAAGTCAAATCAAGCACACACGATCAACTAAATTTGATCTACTTGTATTTCTCTCCAAATTGTGAAATTACATATTTGTACGTCCAAGTTTTCATGATAGCTTCAAATTATACATGTAAAATAAAGTACGTATAGAAAACTAATAAATATAAATAGTTCTCTCATGGAAAGGTTTATCTTCACGTTAGAACCTTCAATCCTACCAATTTTCGCTTCTTGAACTTTCTTAACACACTATTGAAGTAATTTAATCAAATATAAGCACAATGATTACTAAAATCACACTATAATCGATTTACTCCTTCCGAAAACATCCTAAACAGATGACTTTTGTCTTTAAACCCTCTTGCCTAGAAATTCCACTAAAATGTATCAAAACGACAACTCTCTATCCCAAGAATCCTCTATCAAGCGCTAAGACAACGATAAAAATTGTAAATGACTGGAACAGTAATCGTATTCAGTCAATATGAATAGAGAATCAAATTGCAACTATGGAATGGAAGTGATCGGATGAAAAAGATGAAATTAAAAATGTGACAAATGAATTTGAAGTCAAATCAAGCACAAACGATCAACTAAATTTGATCTACTTATATGTCTCTGCAAACTATGAAATTACAATTTTGTACGTCCAAGATTTCATGAAAGATTCACATTATACATGTGAAATAAAGTATGTATAAAAAACCATTAAATATAAATAGTTCTCTCATGGCAAGGTTTATCTTGATGTAACAACCATCAATCCTACCAATGTTTGGTTCTTGAACTTTCTAAACACACTATTGAAGTAATTTAATCAAATATAAACACAATGATTACTAAAATCACACTAAAAGACACATATGAAACATTTGAATCTATTATTTAAACCAAAACGATAACTTAACACAAGAGCACTCAACTGACATTATAAATCGATTCACTCCTTCGGAAACTCATCCAAAACACATGACCTCCGTCTTGAAACCCTCTTGCCTAGAAATTCCACTAAAATGTATCAAAATGACAACTCTTTATCCTAAGAATCCTTTATCAAGCGCCAAGACAACAATAAAAGTTGTAAATGACTGGAACACTACTCTTATTCACTCAATATGAATCGGATGACACAGATGAAACTAAAAATTTTTGACAAAAGAAAAAGAAGTCAAATAAAGCACACATAATCAACTAAATGTGATCTACTTGTATTTCTCTCCAAATTGTGTAATTACATATTTGTACATCCAAGTTTTCATGAAAGCTTCAAATTATACATGTAAAATAAAGTACGTACAAAAAACCAATAAATATAAATAGTTCTCACATGGAAAGGTTTATCTTTACGTAACAACCTTCAATCCTACCAGTTTTCGGTTCTTGAAGTTTCTAAACACACTATTGAAGTAATTCACTCAAATATAAGCACAATGATTACTAAAATCACACTAAAAAACACATATGAAACATTTGAATCTATTGTTTAAACCAACACGAAAACTTAACACAAGATCACTCAACTGACACTATAAATCGATTCACTCCTTCCGAAACTCATCCAAAACACATGACTTCCGTCTTTAAACCCTCTTGCCTAGAAAGTCCACTAATATGTATCAAAACGACAACTCTCTATCCCAAGAATCCTTTATCAAGCGCCAAGACAACGATAAAAGTTGTAAATGACTGGAACACTAACCGTATTGAGTCAATATGAATCGCGAATGAAATTGTAACTATGGAATGGAAGTGATCAGATGTAAAAATGAAACTAAAAATGTGACAAATGAATAAGAAGTCAAATCAAGCCCAAACGATCAACTGAATTTGATCTACTTGTATTTCTCTGCAAATTGTGAAATTACAACTTTGTACGTCCAAGTTTTCATGAAAGATTCACATTATACATGTGAAATAAAGTACGTATAAAAACCATTAAATATAAATAGTTCTCTCATGGCATGGTTTATCTTGATGTAACAACCATCAATCCTACCAATTTTCAGTTCTTGAACTTTCTAAACACACTATTGAAGTAATTCAATCAAATATAAG
Organism: Flaveria ramosissima; assembly: GCA_025215565.1. Classification (NCBI taxonomy): domain Eukaryota; kingdom Viridiplantae; phylum Streptophyta; class Magnoliopsida; order Asterales; family Asteraceae; genus Flaveria; species Flaveria ramosissima. Next base: position 711,656 of record CM046044.1, on the reverse strand, counting down.
CACAATGATTACTAAAATCACACTAAAAAAACACATATTAAACATTTGAATCTATTATTTAAACTAAAACGAAAACTTAACATAAGAGCACTCAACTGACATTATAAATCGATTCACTCCTTCCGAAACTCATCCAAAACACATGACCTTTGTCTTTATGGCCTCTTTCCAAGAAATTCAACTAAAATGTATCAATATGACAACTCTCTATCTATCACACCCCCAACCATGGCGGTTTCCCGCGGGGCGTGAACATCATGGAAACCATAGTCATTGATCGACCACTACATGGTTTAGTAAACATACGTTGCAAATAAGTTTAAAAATACATAATTGTTTTCAGAGTTGAATTGCGGAAGTAGTAGAGCTAAAGTAATTGCTTTCAAAACATGACAGATAGAACAATAAATGTCCCAAACAGCATGAATGGTCCTAAATGCGACGTGAACCAAGCTAGCTTAACTTGATGCAAGGGTCAAGTACCTGAGAAAACATGCATGAAAATATGTCAACATAAAGTTGGTGAGTTCACAGGTTTTAAAGTAATAGTAAACAGTGTAATGGACCACAAGTCTTTCCATGATTTGATTGTCGATCATACAATACTACAATATTATATAAGCACCGCAACTGAAGCTAGACTGTAATTGTAACACATTGCCCCTACCCATGCCTACCGTAAGCATGAGTGTGAACAGGCTAATAATGCACCCGTTTAGACCTCCAGTCAAGATTAGGGTAATTAATCCGGGTGGGGGTAGTCAAACCCAATAGTACTATCCATGATTACCTCGCTTTGGGAAATAAACTAACGGTTCGATAACTGGGGACTTTATACGGTAAGTAAACAACTTATATAGCATGTGAAATCATTAACAAGTAAATGTGTCCAGGAAAATAGTAATTTGCATGTAATCTCCCCCAAAAGGAAAATAAGTAAAATGGGGCCGTGAAACTCACCTGTAATGCACGCGTGAATTCTAGCAATAATTTGTACGTATGTATGGTCTAGGAATCTCCTAAACAAATTCACAATATATTCATGAGGTCATGATTACTAACCCTAGATGGTCATGCATAACTCATCCACAAAGTTAGTTTTGAAAATGTCACTTGACTAGTTAGACACGTTGAGCCGTTAATGCTTTATTTAGATTATTGTCTTCATAGCTATCTTCATAAAAACACATAATGTATTGGATGGGTTTTATATTAAGTATAATAGCATTATACTTTTCATGTGTATGAGTTTCTTTTCATCAAATAACTCCAAAAGTGTACTTTATATAAATATGAACATTGGACAGAAACAAGAGGATTTTTAGGTCTGGTTGACATCCTCCTTTTATGGTACAAAGAATTTTTATAAAATCTGATATTTTTACCAAATCTAGATCTATGTCTTAGGTTTCCAAAAAAGTATATCTTGTAGTATGTAACTAAGTTTAAATGTCTCGAAATGGGTCATAAAGCAACAGATGTCAGTGCAGCATTTTCTGTACATGTCCATGGATTTCACCTTTTTGAGGGGTCAAACCCTACATTCACAAATAGAGCCTATAGTACTTTTAAACCTAACACCTTAAGCTAAGTTACCATAGAAGGAAAATCTCCATTTGATTACTTTAAGCATAACTTATACCTCAATCTTTCTGCCCTATCTATTCTGCCAAAAATTCAGGTTCAACACTTTAATCATGTTTGTACGTTTTGGATAGGTTATACTCATATAACAATTTCAAGGTTGGATGCTTTAAAAACTAGACATCCTAAAGTTAATGTTAGGCTCAAGAAACTGTTCATTTGACCATGTTTAGGTCGAGTTATGGTGTCGAAAACACAGAACATGAATCTGCCAGAAATTGTCTTACATGTTTTGTTACTTTTTAAACTTTGTTAGAGCACTTTTGGATGAGTTAGTGAACATGAACACATCATGGTGATGTATAGAAGATTAGAAACAAGGTGCTAACCTTAACAAGCAAGGAGAAAGAGATGGTAGTCTTGAAATGCAAGGAAAAAGAAGACTTGATCCTTTGAGCTAAGAACCAACCAAGGAAAAGTAGAGAAGATGTTGTAGGATGCTTGGAAGCTTCAAGAGTCACTTGATCTTCAACAATAGCACTTAAATCATCTAATTTTTGTAGAAAATGAGTTGGAAATCAAATGAAGTGATGGTGATGGTGTCTTGGACGAAATTTGAAGGGAGGAGGGAGGAGAAGGGAAGTTGGTGAAATATGTAGGTGAATTGTGGATGAGTTTTTGCTTTTAACATCCACCAATTCTTGTCATATACTTGTAAGACTTAATTAAGATTTGACAACTCTTACTTCTTGGTCAAATTTAAGGAGGAAAAAGAGTGTCCATAAGTAGAATGGAAGACATAATTCTTTAATCACTTGGAAAGTAGTTTCATCAAAATGGAAACTCTTGGATTTACAAGTTAAGCAAGAATCTCTTCATGAAAAGGAGAAAAGAAGAAAAGATAAAGTGATTGGAGGGTGGACGGTTTCAAGAGGGAAATTGGGGGTTTGGTTTTTAGTTTTTGTATAATATTGTGTATTTGGGTGGTATTTGTTGCACTATAAGTATTTTTATATATTTTTATATTTTTACTTTTTTTTAAAATACATAAAAAATATTATTCGAACTTATATAATATCATATATTTTATTATTGATGATATAATAATGATACATCATGTATCTAGTAGTCGTGTTAAAAGGATTCGTTCCGGATAAAATATCAATTTACGCTATTAGGTTTATTTAAAATTTAAGCTTTTCAATGTATTTAATTTGGAATCTAAAATACTTTGAACACTAGAATTTAAGATACTATGAAACACCTTAAAGTATTTATTAGTACATATATATTAATTATCACCAATGTTCGTGTGTCCCGGTTGTGTAAAAATGGTAATTATGCCGAATCACCTATGCATGAAATGTAATGCAGGAAATTTTTGCAATGCATAAAACGACTTCAATAATTGGAAATTTAATTGAAAATCAAGTATTATAGGTGTAATTATAACCAAGTCAAGGTCAGGTATTGACCTGAAATTGCCGGTTGTCACATACTCCCCATGTTAGAAAGAATTTCGTCCCGAAATTCAGTTAGGGTTGTCTGCAAATGCCAGGGTTTCAAACAAGTAAGGGTAGTTGAGCTTCATTTGGTCTTCGCGTTCCCAAGTAAATTCGTGTCCTCGTCTGAAATTCCACCGGACCTTCACTATGGGAATGCGGCTTCGTTTCATCTTCTTTACCTCTCGATCTAGGATCTCCATGGGTTTCTCAATAAGTTGAAAGTGAAGTTGTTCATCAATCTGAACCTCATCCAGTGGTATAACTAGAGTTTCATCTGACAGGCACTTCTTTAGATTTGACACGTGGAAAGTGTCATGAACACTAAAAGTTGTAAATGTCCTGCCTCTAACATCAACAACGCGTTTTGGGCGTATTGGCTGTGGATGAGAGGAGAACTCCACAGTTAAGCGTGCTCAGGTGGGAGCAATCCAGGGATGGGTGATCTCCCTGGGAAGTTTTCACCCGGGCAACCAAAAGCAAATCCGTTAGCTCCTTGTGGGCAAAGCGGACAATATTGTTGGTGTGAAGGGCCGGGTGTTACACTATCCCAAGAATCCTTTATCAAGCGCCAAGACAACAATAAAAGTTGTAAATGACTTGAACACTACTCGTATTCACTCAATATGAATCGCAAATCAAATTGCAACTGTGGAATGGAAGTGATCGGATGACAAAGATGAAACTAAAAATTTGACAAAAGAAAAAGAAGTCAAATAAAGCATACATGATCAACTAAATTTGATCTACTTTTATTTCTCTCCAAATTGTGAAATTACATATTTGTACGTCCAAGTTTTCATGAAAGCTTCAAATTATACATGTGAAATAAAGTACGTATAGAAAACCAATAAATACAAATAGTTCTCTCATGGAAAGGTTTATCTTCACGTAACAACCTTCAATCCTACCAAATTTTCGCTTCTTGAACTTTCTTAACACACTATTGAAGTAATTTAATCAAATATAAGCACAATGATTACTAAAATCACACTAAAAACCTCATATGTAACATTTGAATCTAGTGTTTAAACCAAAACAAAAACTTAACACAAGAGCACTCAACTGACACTAAAAATCGATTTACTCCTTCCAAAACTCATCCAAAACACATGACGTTCGTCTTTAAACCCTCTTGCCTAGAAATTCCACTAAAGTATATCAAGATGACAACTCTCTATTCCAAGAATCCTTTATCAAGTGCCAAGACAAAAATAAAAGTTGTAAATGACTGGAACACTACTCGTATTCACTCAATATGAATCGTGAATTAAATTGCAACTGTGGAATGGAAGTGATCGGATGACAAATATGAAACTAAAAATGTGACAAAAGAAAAAGAAGTCAAATCAAGCAAACATGATCAACTAAATTTGATCTACTTGTATTGCTCTCCGAATTGTGTAATTACATATTTGTATATCCACGTTTTCTTGAAAACTTCAAATTTTACATGTGAAATGAAGTACATATAAAAAACCAATAAATATAAATAGTTCTCTCATGGAAAGGTTTATCTTTACGTAACAACCTTCAACCCTACCAATTTTCAGTTCTTGAACTTTCTAAACACACCATTGAAGTAATTCACTCAAATATAAGCACAATGATTACTAAAACCACACTAAAAACACATATGAAATATTTGAATCTATTGATTAAACCAAAATGAAAACTTAACACTAGAGCACTCAACTGACACTATAAATCGATTCACTCCTTCCGAAACTCATCCAAAACTCATGATGTTCGTCTTTAAACCCTCTTGCCTATAAATTCTACTAAAATGAATAAAAAATACAACTCTCTATCCCAAGAATCGTTTATCAAGCGCCAAGACAACAATAAAAGTTGTAAATGACTAGAACACTAATCGTATTCAGTCAATATGAATCGCGAATCAAATTGCAACTGTGGAATGGAAGTGATTGGATGACAAAGATGAAACTAAAAATGTGACAAATGAATAAGAAGTCAAATCAAGCATACACGATCAACTTAATTTGATCTACTTGTATTTCTCTCCAAATTGTGAAATTACATATTTGTACGTCCAAGTTTTCATGAAAGCTTCAAATTATACATGTGAAATAAAGTACGTATAGAAACCAATAAATATAAATACTTCTCTCATGGAAAGGTTTATCTTCACGTAACAACCTTCAATCCTACCAATTTTCGCTTCTTGAACTTTCTTAACACACTATTGAAGTAATTTAATCAAATATAAGCACAGTGATTACTAAAATCACACTAAAAACACATATGTAACATTTGAATCTATTGTTTAAACCAGAACAAAAAATTAACCCAAGAGCACTCAACTGACACTATAAATCGGTTTACTCCTTCCAAAACTCATCCAAAACACATGACCTCCATCTTTAAACCCTCTTGCGTGAAAATTCCACTAAAATGAATCAAAACGACAACTCTCTTACCTAAGAATCCTTTATCAAGCGCCAAGACAACGTTAAAAGTTTAAAATGACTGGAACACTACTCGTATTCGGTCAATATGAATGGAGAATCAAAATACAACTGTTGAATGGAAGTGATAAAATGTTAAATATTAAACTAAACATGTGACAAATGAATAAGAAGTCAAATTAAGCAGACACGATCAACTAAATTTGATCTACTTGTATTTCTCTCCAAGTTGTGTAATTACATATTTGTACATCTAAGTTTTCAGTCAATATGAATCGCGAATCAAATTGCAACTGTGGAATGGAAGTGATTGGATGACAAAGATGAAACTAAAAATGTGACAAATGAATAAGAAGTCAAATCAAGCAAACATGATCAACTAAATTTGATCTACTTGTATTGCTCTCCGAATTGTGTAATTACATATTTGTATATCCACGTTTTCTTGAAAACTTCAAATTTTACATGTGAAATGAAGTACATATAAAAAACCAATAAATATAAATAGTTCTCTCATGGAAAGGTTTATCTTTACGTAACAACCTTCAACCCTACCAATTTCCGGTTCTTGAACTTTCTAAACACACTATTGAAGTAATTCACTCAAATATAAGCACAATGATTACTAAAACCACACTAAAAACACATATGAAACATTTGAATCTATTGTTTAAACCAAAATGAAAACTTAATACTAGAGCACTCAACTGACACTATAAATCGATTCACTCCTTCCGAAACTCATCCAAAACTCATGATGTTCGTCTTTAAACCCTCTTGCCTATAAATTCTACTAAATGGAATAAAAAATACAACTCTCTATCCCAAGAATCGTTTATCAAGCGCCAAGACAATAATAAAAGTTGTAAATGACAGGAACACTAATCGTATTCAGTCAATATGAATCGCGAATCAAATTGCAAATGTGGAATGGAAGTTATTGGATGACAAAGATGTGACTATTCATGTTTTCAGGTTAACCTCGTTCACGTAACTAACGTCTCTCCGATACTTTTCAAACTTTTATTTTTTCTAAATTTTGTTATTATTAAAAGAAAATAATAATTTTATTGTTATTAACAACTAACCTAAATTAATAGCCTAAAATGTGAATTGTGAAAACTATGAGGGGCCTATGTGAAACTTCACATTATCAATCTCCTTTAAAGAAACCGTATCCCCCATCGGAACCCTCATTCTACCGAACCTCAAACCCTAATATTCAAACTCCATTCGACAGCCTTTGAAACACCGTAGTATCTCCCCGACGTTGCTCGACGATTTCAGTCCCGACGAATAGCGTGGTGAACCGTGACCGCTCGTCTATCGGTACGTTCTCTTCCATTACGTTTTCGCATTGTAGCGGTACGGCTTCGCTCTCGGTTCTTGTTCGCGGTTATGGGATTCGGTTGGGAGCAGGTGAGCGTGAGGGTGGGCCGGTTCTTGTTTGCGATCTCTCGGTTTGTGAGTGTGTTATTGGGTGCCTATGTTTTGGTTTTGGATGTGTACGTATTTCTGCATATATATATATATGTATGTATGTGTTCCTGCGTTTATATATATATATATATATATATATATATATATATATATATATATATATATATATATATATATATATGTGATGCTAAGTGAGTGTGTGTGTGCGTGATGATGCGTGCGTGAGTGTGTGGTGATGTTTGTGTGTATGATGATGTGTGTGTGTGCGTGATGATGCGTGCGTGAGTGTGTGGTGATGTTTGGGTGTGTGATGATGTGTGTGTGTGTTAATTATATGTGTGTTTGCATGCATTGTTGAGTGGGGTTCTCAATAGTGGGTTTGGTGTACCTTGTGTATCATGTTTATAGTGTGAATGTATGTTTATTTTTTTTTATTTTTTTGTTTGTTTCATCAGTGGAGGTTGGAATATTAATTGAGTGTGTTCATGATGTCATGTATGCATGGATGCATAAAATATGTGGGTGCATGTATTATGTGGTGCATGGGTTTGTGTAATGCATGAATGAGTGTGTACATTGTTCTTATGCCGTGAATGTGGGTGTGTGTGGGTGTTGGGTTGGTAGGTAGTATGAGTATGATATTTGGTGTGGATTGTATGCATGGTGTATGTATGTATATGTAATTGGGTTGGTGTTTGAGTATGGTTACAACATTAATGACTGACATGAACCCAAACCGAGTCATGAAACGCGAAACCGTACCTTCTTTATATTTATAGTTAACAATTAATATTAATAATATAAACTAATATTAATTCAGGTTATTCGGAAACCTAATTACCTGTTCTCTACATTACTTTGTTGCTGTGCATTTGAGGTGAGTTCTCAGCCCCACTTTCATATTATACTCTCTTTTTGGGGGAGAGAAACATGCTGTTCTTATAAACCTACAATACTTAGATTTGGTAATACTGCATATACTGGTTTACTATTGTGATACCACTACGCCTCTTCGGACCGTTAATATGGAATTAGCGAGGTGATTGTTAGTAGATCTACTGGGTTTGACAAACCCCACCCGGGCTAGTCGCGCTAGCTTGACTGGAGGTCAAACGGGTGAATGGTTAGCCTGTTTTACAGTGTTGTGGTTTGGTATCCACAGCCGGGGCATTCATTACATTATTACTGTCAGCTCGGTCGCGAAATTCATACACATAGTGACTTGTTGTAGGCTAGCTACCTACTTATATGCTTTGATTAGTTAGTCTGGATTTCATTACTATTACTTACTGTTTTCTGATAAACCTGTGAACTCACCAACCTTGTGTTGACACTTTAGCATGTTTCTTTCAGGTTCTTAAGCTGCGCACGAATAGGAGTATCTCGCATTGCATTTATCATCGTAGAGTAAAATGAACAATCTACATTTTTCTATAAATTATATTTATTTGGGTTGCGCGTGTTTGCGCCGTTTAAATTATGGTTTATATGCTTCCGCACTTATTTTCATGTTTCGTATTTAATTCTGATTTTAAGAAACTTTATTTAATTTAGAAATTATATTTTGTAAATGTTGCGTCGTTTGGTGTAACTAATGGCTAGATCCTGGTATGTCACGCGCCTAACGGTATTACCCCGTTTGTGGAAATTGAGGGTGTGACAAAAGATGAAACTAAAAATGTGACAAATGAATAAGAAGTCAAATCAAGCACACACGATCAAGTAAATTTGATCTACTTGTATTTCTCTACAAATTGTGAAATTACATATTTGTACGTCGAAGTTTTCATGAAAGCTTCAAATTATACACGTGAAATAAAGTACGTATAGAAAACCAATAAATACAAATAGTTCTCTCATGGAAAGGTTTATCTTCACGTAACAACCTTCAATCCTACCAAATTTTCGCTTCTTGAACTTTCTTAAAACACTATTGAAGTAATTTAATCAAATATAAGCACAATGATTACTAAAATCACACTAAAAACCTCATATGTAACATTTGAATCTAGTGTTTAAACCAAAACAAAAACTTAGCACAAGAGCACTCAACTGACACTATAAATCGATTTACTCCTTCCAAAACTCATCCAAAACACATGACGTTCGTCTTTAAACCCTCTTGCCTAGAAATTCCACTAAAGTGTATCAAGATGGCAACTCTCTATTCCAAGAATCCTTTATCAAGTGCCAAGACAACAATAAAAGTTGTAAATGACTGGAACACTACTCGTATACACTCAATATGAATCGTGAATCAAATTGCAACTGTGGAATGGAAGTGATCGGATGACAAATATGAAACTAAAAATGTGACAAAAGAAAAAGAAGTCAAATCAAGCAAACATGATCAACTAAATTTGATCTACTTGTATTGCTCTCCGAATTGTGTAATTACATATTTGTATATCCACATTTTCTTGAAAACTTCAAATTTTACATGTGAAATGAAGTACATATAAAAAACCAATAAACATAAATAGTTCTCTCATGGAAAGGTTTATCTTTACGTAACAACCTTCAACCCTACCAATTTTCGGTTCTTGAACTTTCTAAACACACCATTGAAGTAATTCACTCAAATATAAGCACAATGATTACTAAAACCACACTAAAAACACATATGAAACATTTGAATCTATTGTTTAAACCAAAATGAAAACTTAACACTAGAGCACTCAACTCACACTATAAATTGATTCACTCCTTCCGAAACTCATCCAAAACTCATGATGTTCGTCTTTAAACCCTCTTGCCTATAAATTCTACTAAAATGAATAAAAAATACAACTGTCTATCCCAAGAATCATTTATCAAGCGCCAAGACAACAATAAAAGTTGTAAATGACTAGAACACTAATCGTATTCAGTCAATATGAATCGCAAATCAAATTGCAACTGTGGAATGGAAGTGATTGGATGACAAAGATGAAACTAAAAATGTGACAAATGAATAAGAAGTCAAATCAAGCATACACGATCAACTTAATTTGATCTACTTGTGTTTCTCTCCAAATTGTGAAATTACATATTTGTATGTCCAAGTTTTCATGAAAGCTTCAAATTATACATGTGAAATAAAGTACGTATAGAAACCAATAAATATAAATACTTCTCTCATGGAAAGGTTTATCTTCACGTAACAACCTTCAATCCTACCAATTTTCGCTTCTTGAACTTTCTTAACACACTATTGAAGTAATTTAATCAAATATAAGCACAGTGATTACTAAAATCACACTAAAAACACATATGTAACATTTGAATCTATTGTTTAAACCAGAACAAAAAATCAACCCAAGAGCACTCAACTGACACTATAAATCGATTTACTCCTTCCAAAACTCATCCAAAACACATGACCTCCATATTTAAACCCTCTTGCGTGAAAATTCCACTAAAATGAATCAAAACGACAACTCTCTTACCTAAGAATCCTTTATCAAGCGCCAAGACAACGTTAAAAGTTGAAAATGACTGGAACACTACTCGTATTCGGGCAATATGAATGGAGAATCAAAATACAACTGTTGAATGGAAGTGATAAAATGTTAAAGATTAAAAACATATGACAAATGAACAAGATGAAACTAAAAATGTGACAAATGAATAAGAAGTCAAATTAAGCAGACACGATCAACTAAATTTGATCTACTTGTATTTCTCTCCAAGTTGTGTAATTACATATTTGTACATCTAAGTTTTTAGTCAATATGAATCGCGAATCAAATTGCAACTATGGAATGGAAGTGATTGGATGACAAAGATGAAACTAAAAATGTGACAAATGAATAAGAAGTCAAATCAAGCACACAGGATCAACTAAATTTGATCTATTATTCTCTCCAAATTGTGAAATTACTTATTTGTACGTTCAAGTTTTCATGAAAGCTTCAAATTATACTTGTGAAATAAAGTACGTATAGAAAACCAATACATATAAATAGTTCTCTCATGGAAAGGTTTATCTTCGCGTAACAACCTTCAATCCTACCAATTTTTCGGTTCTTGAACTTTCTTAACACACTATTGAGTTAATTTAATCAAATATATGCACAATGATTACTAAAATCACACTAAAAAACACATATGTAACATTTGAATCTATTGTTTAAACAAAAACAAAAACTTAACACAAGAGCACTCAACTGACACTATAAATCGATTTACTCCTTCCGAAACTCATCCAAAACACATGACCTCTGTATTTAAACCCTCTTGCCTAGAAATTCCGCTAAAATGTATCAAAACAACAACTCTCTATCCCAAGAATCCTCTATCAAGCGCCAAGACAATGATAAAAATTGTAAATGACTGGAACACTAATCGTATTCAGTCAATATGAATTGCGAATCAAATTGCAACTATGGAATGGAAGTGATCGGATGAAAAAGATGAAACTAAAAATGTGAAAAATGAATAAGAAATCAAATCAAGCACAAATGATCAACTAAATTTGATCTACTTATATGTCTCTGCAAATTGTGAAATTACAACTTTGTACGTCCAAGTTTTCATGAAAGATTAACATTATACAAGTGAAATAAAGTATGTATAAAAACCATTAAATATGAATAGTTCTCTCATGGCAAGGTTTATCTTGATTTAACAACCATCAATCCTACCAAGTTTCGGTTTGAACTTTCTAAACACACTATTGAAGTAATTCAATCAAATATAAGCACAATGATTACTAACATCACGCTAAAAAAACACATATAAAACATTTGAATCTATTATTTAAACCAAAAGGAAAACTTAACACAAGAGCACTCAACTGACATTATAAATCGATTCACTCCTTCCGAAACTCATCCAAAACACATGACCTCCGTCTTTACACCCTCATGCTTAGAAATTCCACTAAAATGTATCAAAACGACAACTCTCTATCCCAAGAATCCTTTATCAAGCGCCAAGACAATGATAAAAGTTGTAAATGACTGGAATACTACTCATCTTCACTCAATATGAATCGCGAATCAAATTGCAACTGTGGAATGAAAGTCATCGGATAACAAAGATGAAACTAAAAATGTGACAAAAGAAAAAGAAGTCAAATCAAGCACACATGATCAACTAAATTTGATCTACTTGTATTGCTCTCCAAATTATGTAATTACATATTTGTACATCCAAGTTTTCATGAAAGCTTCAAATTATACATGTGAAATGAAGTACGTATAAAAAAAACCAATTAATATAAATAGTCTCTCATGGAAAGGTTTATCTTTACGTAACAACCTTCAATCCTACCAATTTTTGGTTCATGAACTTTATAAACACACTATTGAAGTAATTTAATCAAATATAAGCACATTGATTACAACAATCTCACTAAAAACGCATATGTAACATTTGAATCTATTGTTTAAACCAAAACAAAAACTTAACACAAGAACACTCAACTGACACTATAAATCGATTTACTCTTTCCGAAACTCATCCAAAACACATGACTTTCGTCTTTAAACCCTCTCTCCTAGAAATTCCACTAAAATGTATCAAAACGACAACTCACTACCCCAAGAATCCTTTATCATGAGCCAAGACAACGATAAAATTGTAAATGACTTGAACACTAATCGTATGAGTCAATATGAATCGCAAATCAAATTGTAACTATGGAATAGAAGTGAGTGCGATGTAAAAAATGAAACTAAAAATGTGACAAATGAATAAGAAGTCAAATATGTTGGGTTTGTAAGACTTTTATCAAAGTTGTTTAAACATGAAAAATGCAGCGGATTTAAGCCTTAATATATTGATTCATAATCTGGAAATTAAGGTTTATAACTTAATATGAACAAACCCAAGAACATAGGATCGAATATATGTGTTTGAACTAGCTATCAAAATGAAACAAACAACCAAAACAACACAACGGAACTACCTTCCATAAGCTGTCAAAATCGTGGATTTGGATGAAGATGATGATGTTCTTGAATACCAAAACACCAAGGTAGATGTCCTCAAGCTTGCATACCCACAAGTGTAAAGTAAACACCTCTTTTGCTAGGATTTGGACACCAAAGATCGAACCAAGGAGCTGCTGAAAAACGATTTTTCAGCATTGTTTTTCTTCAAAAATGTAGAGAGAAAAAGGGTTTCTTGGTTTTTGCATGTATGAGATGATTTTGGAAGATGGAGTGTTCAATACACTAATAAAGAGTGTATTTTTTCAAGGCACAAAATGACCAAGAATGCCCCCCAAGTGGGCTGCCGAATTTTTCAGTTTAAATGGGTTTCCCACCCATTTTAAAACACCCTTCTATTGAACTAACACTCCTATTAGTTATATAATTAATCCTCTTAATTGTATAACTAATACACCCATTTTATTTGATGTTATTTAACTAACTTAAATAACATTACAAATAATTTCCATGAACAAAATATCCCTATAAGTTGTTCTATCTCATATGCAACTTATTTAGAAAACCCATTTTCTAAATTGGTGTAAATATTTAATTGCATGATCATATCATCAATTAAATATTAATTGGTGTTTGCTAAACTTGTTATCGGGTATGACCCGACTTGGATCATGACGTACTAACCACATCAATCTTGTATGTGCCTTGGGCATATAAGATCCAACATTCTCCCACTTGCACAAGGTTCATAGAAGATTGATGCAAGCAGTAAATATCGCCTCACAACGGTTTACTACCCTTAATACACATGACTTAAAAGCCATTCAATAACATCATCCCCTTCAAGTATCCAACTTGAAATGATTTAGGTGAATCAATCATTTATCCTTTTGTTACAGATGTCATGTTAAATCCAAGGACACAGAATGATCATTCCTTGTTGATTTAACTTAATCAGGCCTTAGACATCATGCTCTCAACGAATAAGAGGAACAAATTCCATCTTGACTACATATGTTTCTCACAATCACCTTATGTCATATCTGAACATAGCCTTATGTACTGACCATTATTTCAGATCAGCGAAGAACTAGCCCAAGGTATAACACTTAGTGAATATCAAAACCCAATATGCATCTCAGGTCTGAGGATACTAAATGATATTCGCCTTTACTCAAAATTACTTATGATCAATTAAAAAGATTCTATGTAGTAAAATTTGAGACGCGGGTCAGTCCAATATTTGCATCCCACAAATATCTGTGAACCTTGGTAGCAACCAATTGCTCTATATTCATACCTTATGAATATCTACCAATCCATGTTCATAATAGTCTTACATTCATATTTGCTCCCACAAATATGACCGACTACGGATATTTAGAATAATAAACATATTCATGGATATAAACACGCTAAAAGGGAACATAACTCAAACATATAAAAGAGTTAAATATTACAATTGTTCCATATTTTATATGCTAAACAGATCAATTCTAATCACCAGAAAATCGAAGTCCTAAGGCACAAGTATGACCCTCATACTTTGCCCTCAACAAGGAGCTTCGTGAGTGGATCAGCAATGTTTTGATCTTTATGAACTTTACGAATACATATCTTTACCCTTTTTCAACTCCATCCCTTATGATGTTGAATCTCCGCTCAAGGTACTTAGTTTTTTGATGAGTACGGGGTTCCTAGATTTGAGCAATCCCACCCACGTAATTACCAAAGATTTCTAGGGGGTCTTGAATGGTAGAGACTACCCCTAGATAAGCAATGGACATACTTATCCATGCAGCTTTCCAAGCTGCCAATGAAGCGGCTATGTATTCGGATTTTGTAGTGAACAATGCTACCGTGTCCTGCTTTGAACCTTTCAAGGACACTTCTCCTTCATTCATAATGGAAGTATACCCCGATTAAGATCGAAAATCATCTCGATCAGTTTTGGAAGCCTTCATCCGTGTAACCCTTTACAACGACTTCCTCTTCAACAGATCCGTATATTAGAAACATATCCTTAGTCCTACTAAGGTATTCCAATATACTTTTAACAGCCATCCGATGGTTATTTCTATTGATATCTACTTTGTCATACTTAATAAGCATGACTCGTCCGGTCTAGTGCATATCATCACACAAATGATGGATCCTATAGCAGATGCGTATGGGATATCCTTCATTTGATTTTGCTCATCCTATGAGCTTGGACATTGAGACGTAGTCAACATTGTCCCTCTTTGAATAGGTACCATACTTTCTAAGAGTTTTCCATCTTGAACCTTTTCAAGATTTTATCAATATATGCACTTTGGTTTAACCCTATCAACCACCTCGATCTATCCTTACAGATCCTTATTCCAAAATATGGGCGGCTTAAACGAGATCTTATATGAAAAACATCTTCCAAGCTAGGTTTTAACACCTTCCAAGGTTGGAATATTATTTCCAAATAGTAGTGTGTCATCAACATACAACACTAAGAAAACAATTATGCTCCCACTAGCTTTCATATATACACAATCTTTTCGATGCTTGTTTCAATCCATAGATTTATCACTTTAACTTGTATACTTTATTAGGATGTCGCGGATCGACAAAACCATCATGCTGAACTATATGGACAGTCTCTTCGAGATGTCCATTAAGAAAAACGGTTTTGACATCCATTTGCCAAAACTCATATTCAGAATATGCAGTTATGGCACATAATATCCTAATCGACTTTAGCATTGCCACGGGCGCAAGTGTTTCATCATAATCAACCAATTGAGTTTGATGGAAACCTTATGCTATAGGTCTTTGACTTATAAGTATTCAAGTCTCCAAGATGTTTTCATCTTGAAAACCCCCTTGTATCCAACCGGTTTGGAGTTAAGTGGAGGGTCAACCAATTCTCAAACTTGGTTGTTATATATGGATTGCATCCTTACATTCATGGCTTCAAGCCATTTGTCCCAATCCAAATTGGACATAGCATCTTGGTATATGGTTAGCCAACAGGGGTCAACCACACAGCATCCATCCTTGGAATATTCATATCTTTTAGATGGAATACTAATTCTACTAGATTTGTGAACGTTTTGTGTGTATTGATCAACCTCTTGATTATCATCAACAACTTCTTGTTGATTGCTAGTGTCAACCATAAGTGTATCGGCTTGTGGATCTTGATCCTTATCAAGTTCCACAGTTCCATATGTCATTCCTTCGATAAGGAACTTGGTTTCTAAGAACTTAGCCTTTCGAGCAATAAATACTTTTGCTCTGTTGAGTCGAAGAAAAACAGTATCCTATACAGTCTCTAGGATATTCAACTAATCTACACTTTCTTGGTCGGGTCATATTCATAATATGAGCCTTAAAGAGCAATGCGAAAACCCAAAGTGATAAAGATGGTAAGCTCATAGCACAATAGATTGAAACCATATCCAAATAGGGTTCAGTTTCTCCTTATCAGAATGTAAGAACATAGATAGTTATGTGGAGTTGATTTTCTACTTCATTACTGAAGATTTTGAACATTTCAAAAGCTTCATACTTTTGTGTCATCAAGTGCACACAATAATAGCGACTGTAATTGTCGGTAAAAGTAATGAAGTATCTTTCACCAATCTTTGTTATTGTCATAAAAGGACCACATAAATCCAAATGTATCATTCCTAATAAGTCTTTGGTTCACATTTATCAAATGAAACATTTTTCATTTGTTTCCAAAGACCTTTTTTGAAGTGTTTGAATCCAATTCTTGTTTATGTGACCAAGATGACAATCTCAAGATAATAATAACTTAAACTTTTTAAGTTCTTGGTGCTTAATGTGTATAATGAGTTATTATAGGATGAATTATCATGAACCAATTCATGGATATCATTTAAAAAAAAAGCATATCCTTAAAATGAAATACAACATTCATAAAACTTAATACCATTATTTACAAACTTTAAATCATGATTATATTGTTTAATAGGAAACATTAATTATGTTCCTAGTCAAACTAGGTGCATACACAATATTTTGAGAACAACTTCCAAACCATTTGAAAGTCTCAAAATAGAGTTTCCCTCTTTGAAGCGCTCATTTTTTTGAACCCTTTGCAACAATTGCAAGTATGAGTCTCACATCCGGTATCCAATACCCATGTGTTTGAAGAAATGACATTTAATACAATGTGTGAATCATGTAATTTGTATTTGAGGTTTGCCCAAGTTCCCTCTTGTATTTCAACTCCTTGAGATAGTAGGAACAATTCCTTTTCATTGTCCTATCTCTCCATACTCAAAGCATGGAACGTTCTTCGTTACCTTAGGCTTCATAAGCTTAGGTTTTCGAGGTTCGCTTTAACCTTTGATTTGATGTATTCCTTTCCTTTGGCAATAATTGCCTTAGGATCGGGATTGGCCATTCCTTATAGCCTCCCTCATTGATTGAGAGAATAGGTAGAACCTCTCTACCCATCCCTGCCTCGGTTGCTTCGAGCATTGCATGAAGTTCACTGATGCTCTTGTCCCGTCCGTTCATATTATAGTTTATTATGAATGTCTCAAACCTTTAGTTAGGCATTCAAGGATCAAATCCTTGGCCAACTACTTTGAGACAGGACAGTTAAGCATCTTGAGGCTATCAATGTGGCTTTTATCTTAAGAATATATAAGATGATATTGATTGGGTTTCTTCCATGTGACATGCATAAAGTGCTCGAACCGTTTCGAAGCAATCTACTTTAGTTTGTTGAAGGAATATTTTCCTTCAACTAGATTATCATGTCATATGCCCCATGATGCTCCAAACCCTTTTGGAGTTCGGGAATCATATTCCCAACATGAGGTAGGATACTTGCACAGAATCCTTAGTGTGCCTAAGCCAATCGTCAAAAAGCCTTAACATCAACAGCGTTGGTTGGTGAGGTATGGGATCGTCAAGGACATAGGTCTTTACTCATTCTTGAGAACGATTCTCAAGTTTCGAAATTGAGTCCATAAGGTAATTATGGTTAGGACGATCCCTCTCGAGAATAGATCTCAGTGATAGGGAAGGGACGGTGGGTGGTGGTAGCGTTATAGTTAACGGTCATCACTACAATTATTGACAAAGTTCATTATAGCATTTCTGAAAAATTTATTTTAATCGTTAATACCCTTAAATGTCTCATAGACAATTAACGATTAAAATCTAGAATCCAACATTACATTTAAATAATGGTTAGGTGACCTTTATCCCATTATTTAAATTAACAAGGTAGTCAACAGTTGACAATTGCAACCAATTGCAACTTCTAGTCTTATGGGATTGGTTAAACATCATATGTTTAGTCGGATGTTTAATCCCATCAACACCATTGTACGCCATGCTTCGGTGACCCTAATCACATGGTTTCCAATTCAAGTCGTCCTACTTTGTAAGACCCCGTTCCCGGGAAGCCTCACAGTTGGTTAATCATAGCATAAAATCAGTTTAATAATAAAACATTGCAGCGGAAATAAATAGTCATTCGTTTAAAACTTAGAAAACATATTGTACTCGTACATTTGTCCTTTAATTTCAAACAAAGCATGCTAATTGTTCTGAAATTACAATAACTATTTCATAAATAGGAATGCCATCCATAGCTCCCCAAGTAGCTCCATGTGCCATCCTCAGTATCAGCGTTTACCTGCCAACTATTATGCATAAAAGTCAGCTTCGCTGAGCGAGTTCTAGTTTTAAATATTATAAGAAAATATATACTTTATCCTTCATATAATGACCATGCATACCACATAGTATATAACATTACATGCATCATAATAAGCATGTTCATTATCTTTCATTCATTCATTATCTTTCATTATCTTTCATTTCATCATAAACGAGATTGCACAAAGCAAGAGCTCCATGTTGATCGACAACAAATGCCAATCCCTGTCGGTACACATGAAAACGGTAGCTAACCCCCGACAGTTGATCCACACTGCAAGGCACATAGCCCGCTCATGAATACAGATCCATCATCATACATCAGACTCACATAAGTGAAGTCTATCATAGTGCTTGCAAGACTTTTCATCATCAAACGGGCCCGGGGGTAACATTCATTAGTTTCACTTTTCATTAATATCATCTTCCTCTTAGTATATATAATACTTAACTTATTAAGTACACAACATACCAAGTACTAATCATCATAAAACATAACCGATCCGCCGCGAGACAGCGCGGGTTCGGGGGGCAGCCCCTGACAGCGGGGTCCTAGGGGCAGCAGCCCCTAGTGGGGTCCAAGGGGCAACGCCCCTGGCTGGGGCCGGCTGCCAGGTCAGCGCGAAAACTTTTTATATTTAAGGTTTTATATAGCAGGTTTACTTATAGAAAAATCGTTCTTCCTGTTAAAACCCCTTAAAATCTTGGTCATTTAAAAACGTAAATTTAGTATGCATAATAGCCCCAAAACATGGAAAAACTTATAACTAGGGGATCTAGAACTCACCTGGATACCACGAATAACTTCTAGGCTAAGCTTACAAGGCTAGGATCACTCTACACAGCCTGCAGATAAGCTAACACTTAAAGGGGTTAATTTCTACCTAAATTCGCTGCTAATTTCGCTGCAAGATCAGCAATTTCGCAGCTAGATTGACAACAGTTTCGCTGCTAGTTTCACCAGCAGTTTCGCTGCTAGTTTCGCTAGCACCTTCGCTGGCAGTTTCGCTGGCATCTTCGCTGCCAGTTTTGCTGCCAGTTTCGCCCAACTTTCGTTGGAAAACCATGTCTGCGAAACTACTTGCGAAACTATAGTTTCGCAGGAAGATCCACAGTTTCGCTGATTGAATATGCAAATTCGCTGGATGAACACGCAGTTTCGCAGATCGCATAAAAATTACGGACCAGACCGTTTTTAACCCAAAATCATAACTTTTTACGTCCAATCTCTTACTTTATCATCCATGAGGCTAAATCTAAGCTTTATACATGTTTTTACGTAAAAATGTGACCTTTATGCGATTTTTTGCAACTTTTCAAAACCCAAAACCCTAGAATCCGGGTTTGATCTACAGAAGGGTTTAGAGGTCGATTCTTACCTGGATTTGTTGCTTCTTTCTTAGATCTTGATGCTCCAACACCCAGATCTTCAACCTCTTCACCTTGGAAGCTTCAAATCTTGAGTTTTCTCCACTTCTCTCTCTACTTTCTCTCTCTACGAATTTTGGTGGCTAGGGTTGTAATGAGGAAGATGAAGCTGATTTGGGTTGGTTAAGGCTGATTATGGGCCTTAATCACTTAGGCTCTTGCCCATAAACCCAATTTGGCCCATAACCCATTTCCTTCTTTTATTAAATACCCATTAATTAAGCCCATTGTCCTTAATGACTCGTTTTGACTTTTCGGGGTGTTACATACTTACACATACGTGTGAGTTTTCACATACAAGCGGGTTAGGTGACCTTTATCCCATAAGTACGTTAGACTCACCTCAAAACACAAGTTCCTAAAAGTGGTTAGGTGACCTTTATCCCACAAATAGTTCTCAAGTGATTCGAGTGTCGTGTAAAAGGATGGTGTTAAACTTGTTTCCAAAGGGATTTTAGTTTTCATTAATTCTAGTTTTCTATGTACCTTGTATTTGCATGCTTTCAAAAACATGGTACCCTATGGTTCTTCCTTTTAATAAAAAACCCATTTATTAGAATTATTATCCTTTTAATAACCTTTTATAACCACTTAATATTAGGAACCATAATTTTCAGCTTGTTAAGTTTGCTAATGAATTTGTTATGCATATCCAAATATCAAACAACAATCATACAACAAACAACCAAACAAGCATAATCATACAAACATATGTGCATAACCATAGCCACTAAGTTGACTACACTTGCTTGCCATCACAAGTGTTGTCATAAGGTCTTTCCTAAGGTTTAACAATGACACATCATATGTGTCCATGAACTCCCACTTGATTCCACATCCAAATGCTTCAAGTGTCCATGTCCTTGTGTCCTTCTTTTTGGGTCTTCATCTTGTATCTTCTTTTACAAAATCATATCCTAATACAATTTTCTAATAAAAGAAATGCACCTATTCTATTTATTACATAACCAATTGAATAAACAAATTACTACCCAAATACAAACACAAAAGAAATATTACAACCCTTTGAATGAATACAACAACATGACAAAATCACAATCAACCAAATCCAAAACACACATGGTCAAGGCTATGTTATGCACTAAAATATGTATCCATATACATCATTTCAAGAACAAATGAACCCCTTTTATAACCTTAAAGTTCTGGCCAACATGAACCAAACATTAGGTTATGTCCAAACAACACAATCAACCATTTGATGTCATCCTTTCAAGATTTAATCATAAGCATGCAGATATAACCTTGAAAGGTTGGGGTATCATCATATCATCACAAAAACAGCCCTTATTAGGTTGTTGAAGCCCTATAAAACCTATTTTATAAGGACAAAAGAAGAGTCATCCACATACCCGGCTCTAGATGCCAATGTTGGGTTTGTAAGACTTTATCAAAGTTGTTTAAACATGAAAAATGCAGCGGATTTAAGCCTTAATATATTGATTCATAATCTGGAAATTAAGGTTTATAACTTAATATGAACAAACCCAAGAACATAGGATCGAATATATGTGTTTGAACTAGCTATCAAAATGAAACAAACAACCAAAACCACAAAGGAACTACCTTCCATAAGCTGTCAAAATCGTGGATTTGGATGAAGATGATGAGTTCTTGAATACCAAAACACCAAGGTAGAGTCCTCAAGCTGTGCATACCTACAAGTGTAAAGTAAACACCCTCTTTTGCTAGGATTTGGACACAAATATCGACCAAGGAGCTGCTGAAAAACGATTTTCAGCATTGTTTTTCTTCAAAAATGTAGAGAGAAAAAGGGTTTCTTGGTTTTTGCATGTATGAGATGATTTTGGAAGATGGAGTGTTCAATACACTAATAAAGAGTGTATTTTTTCAAGGCACAAAATGACCAAGAATGCCCCCCCAAGTGGGCTGTCGAATTTTTCAGTTTAAATGGGTTTCCCACCCATTTTAAAACACCCTTCTATTGAACTAACACTCCTATTAGTTATATAATTAATCCTCTTAATTGTATAACTAATACACCCATTTTATTTGATGTTATTTAACTAACTTAAATAACATTACAAATAATTTCCATGAACAAAATATCCCTATAAGTTGTTCTATCTCATATGCAACTTATTTAGAAAACCCATTTTCTAAATTGGTGTAAATATTTAATTGCATGATCATATCATCAATTAAATATTAATTGGTGTTTGCTAAACTTGTTATTGGGTATGACCCGACTTGGATCATGACGTACTAACCACATCAATCTTGTATGTGCCTTGGGCATATAAGATCCAACAAATAAAGCACAAACGATCAACTAAATTTGATCTACTTGTATTTCTCTGCAAATTGTGAAATTACAACTTTGTACATCCAAGTTTTCATGAAAGATTCACATTATACATGTGAAATAAATAAGTATGTATAAAAACCATTAAATATAAATAGTTCTCTCATGGCAAGGTTTATCTTGATGTAACAACCATCAATCCTACAAATTTTCGGTTCTTGAACTTTCTAAACACACTATTGAAGTAATTCAATCAAATATAAGCACAATGATTACTAAAATCACACTAAAAAACACATATGAAACATTTGAATCTATTATTTAAACCAAAATGAAAACTTAAGACAAGAGCACTCAACTGACGTTATAAATCGATTCACTCCTTCCGAAACTCATCCAAAACACATGACCTCCGTCTTTAAACCCTCTTGCCTAGAAATTCCACTAAAATGTTTCAAAATGACAACTCTTTATCCCAAGAATCATTTATAAAGCACCAAGACAACGATAAAAGCTGTAAATGACTGGAACACTACTCGTATTCACTTCATATGAATCGCGAATCAAATTGCAACTGTGGAATGGAAGTGATCGGATGACAAAGATGAAACAAAAAATTTGACAAAAGATAAAGAAGTCAAATAATGCACACATGATTAACTAAATTTGATCTACTTTTATTTCTCTCCAAATTGTAATTACATATTTGTACATCCATGTTTTAATGAAAGCTTCAAATTATACATGTGAAATAAAGTACGTATAAAAAACCAATAACTATAATAGTTCTCTCATGGAAAGGTTTATCTTTACGTAACAACCTTCAATCCTACCAAATTTTGGATCTTGAACTTTCTAAACACACTATTGAAGTAATTCACTCATATATAAGCACAATGATTACTACAATCACACTAAATAACACATATGAAACATTTGAATCTATTGTTTTAACCAAAACGAAAACTTAACACAAAGCACTCAACTAACACTATAAATCGATTCACTCCTTCCGAAACTCATCCAAAACTCATGACCTTCGTCTTTAAACCCTCTTGCCTAGAATCCCCCTTAAATGAATCAAAATGACAACTCTCTATCCCAAGAATCGTTTATCAAGCGCCAAGTGTTGGGTTTGTAACAAGTTTATCAAAGCAAGTTTAACCATTTAAACTTCAAAAATGCAGCGGATATTAGGGTTTAAAGTGTGGTAACAATCTGAAATTTGGACCATTTTAAACCAAAAAACAAACCCAAGAACGAGGATCATATATATATGTGAAATGTAATGCTATCATGAACGAAAAAGCAACCATAGGGTGTTCTTGAAACTACCTTTCAAGAACTAAATGTTGTAGTAAGGATGAGAAGAGGGAGATGATGCTTCTTGAATGTCAAGCCTCCAAGATAGGAGTCCTCAAGCTTGTATACCCACAAGCCTTAGCAAACACCTAACTTGTTAGGTAGTAGGACACCAAATCAACCCTTCTTCTTACAAAACCGAATGCAGCCAAGCCAAAACCGATTTTTCAGCTTGTAAAACTCGAATTTTTCCAGCTTCTAAAACTCGAAATTTTCAGCTTCTAAGAGGAGAGAAGACAACTTTCATGTAGGTGAGAGAGAGAGGGTTGATAGAAGAGTGTAACAAGTCTTGTAAAAACCAAGACTTAAAGTGACCTTTCAAGGCCCCTAATGGGGCGGCCGAAACCTCCTTTCAAAATGGGTTCCCCCAATCTTTATTTTTTTATAAAGAAACTTACACTCTCCACCCACTAGTTTATAAAATTAAAACCTCTTTTAATTTTATAACTTAACATTTTTATTTGCTATCATTTAACTCACTTAAATAATGAAACAAATAATCTCTCATGAACAAATTATCCATATAATTTTGTTCTATTACAAAAGCAACGTTTTAGAAAACCCATTTTCTAAATTGGTGTGAATATTTATTTGTATGATCTCATCAACAAATCAATATTTATTGGTGTTTGTTTAGCTTGTCATTGGGCATGACCCGACTTGGATCATAACGTACTAACACATCAATCTTGTATGTGTCTTGGGCATACAAGATCCAACAATCTTCCACTTGCACAAGATTCAATAGAAGATTGATGCAAGTAGTAAATACCGCCTAACAACGGTTTACTACCCTTAATATGTATGACAAAGTGTCATTCAATAACATCATCCCTTTCAAGTACCTTACTCAAAATGTTTTAGGTGAATCAATCATCTATCCTATTTTCACAGATGTCATGTTAAATCCCAGAGACACAGATGTTGGGTTTTGTAACATGTAAATCAAAGCTAGTTTAACCATTTAAACTATAAAAACGCAGTGGATATAAGGTTTAACATGTTGTTAACAATCTGAAAAATGAACCATTTTAAACCATAAACAAAACCCAAGAACAAGGATCATATTTATATGTGAAATAGAATGCTATCAAAACCAAAATAACACCAAAGGGTGTTCATGGATACAACCTTTCAAGCACAAGATATTGTAGATGGATGAGATGAAGATGATGATGTTCTTGAATGTATAGCCTCCAAAGAGAAGACCTCAAGCTTGTATACCCACAAGCTCTTCCAAACACCAAGCTTGTTAGGGTGCAACACCAAAGAACCCTCTTCCTTTACTCCTCCAAAATCCGAAACTTTCCGGCCCTTTTTTCCATGAATCCGAATTTCAGCCTTGTTTGGAGAGGGTTTTTGCTTGTGTGTGTGAGAGAGAGTGTGAGATTGAAGAGTGCAAGTGTAGTAAAAGTCTTGTAGTATCCAAGACTAAAAGACCCTTCATGAGGCACATGGGGCGGCCGAAAATTAGGATTCAAATGGGTTCCCCCCATTTAGTAATTTTTATAAAATTACACTCTTCAAAACCATTAGTTTATAAAATTAAAACCTATTTTAATTTTATAACATTAACACACTTTTATTTGTTATTATTTTACCAACTTAAATAATGAACAAATAAATTTATCATGAACAAATTATCCATATAATGTTGTTCTATTACAAAAGCAATGTTTTAGAAAACCCATTTTCTAAATTGGTTTCAATATTTATTTGTATGATCTCATCAACAAATAAACATATATTGGTGTTTATTTAGCTTGTTATTGGGTATGACCCAACTTGGATCATAATGTACTAACCACATCAATCTTGTATGTGTCTTGGCATACAAGATCCAACAACAGAGTGATCATTCTCCATTGATTTAACTTTATCAGGCCTTAGACATCTTACTCTAAACAAATAAGAGGGACAAATCCCATATTGACTACATACGTCTCTCACAATTACCTTATATCATACCTGAACTCAGACTTATGTACTGCCATGTTTTAGAACAGCAAAGAACTAAGTCAAAGTATAACATTTGGTAAATATCAAGACCCAATATGTATCTAGGTCAGAGGATACCAAATGATATTCGCCTTTACACAAAATCACTTATGATCAATCAGGAAGATTCCATGTAGTAATATTTGAGATGCAGGTCAGTCCAATATTTTTTGTCCCACAATATCTATGAACTTTGGTAGCAACCTTTGCTCTATATTCATCCATATGAATATCTACCAATCCAGGTTCATAATAGTCTTACCTTCATATTTTTTTCCCACAAGTATGAACGACTACAGACGTTCTGAGTAAATGATTTACTCATGGATTTTAAACATGCAAAATAGGAATATTACTTGAAACACTATAACCAAGTAATTTATTCAAGTGATAAAAGGTTACAATATCTAAATACAAATTAAAGATCATATACAATCACTAGAATATTGAAGTCTCATGGCACAAGTATGACTTTCATGCTTAGCCTTTTCAAGAAGCTTCGTGAGTGGATCCGCAATGTTTTGATCCGTGTGAACTTTGTGAATACATATCTTTCCTTTTCAACTTCATCCCTTATGTAGTTGAATCTCCGTTCAATATGCATAGTCTTTTGATGTGCACGGGGTTCCTTGATTTGAGCAATTGCACCCTCGTTATCACAAAGAATTTCTAAGGGTTCCTGAATGGAAGAGACCATCCCTAGATCGGCAATGAATTTCTTTAACCATGCAGCTTCCTGAGCTGTAATGAAGTGGCGATGTATTCTGACTCTATAGTTGATAATGCCACCACATCTTGCATAGAGCTTTCCAAGAGATTGCTCCTCCATTCAAGATGAAAATATACCCCGATTGTGATCGTGAATCATCCCGATCAGTTTGGAAACTCGCATCCGTGTAACCCTTTACTACGAGTTCCTCCTAACCAGATCCATAGATTAGGAACATATCTTTGGTCCTCCTTAGGTACTTAAGTATGTTCTTAACAGCCATCCATGACTGTTTCCAGGATTTTGTTGGTATCGGCTTGTCATGCTCAAAGCGCTTTACACGTCCGGCCTAGTGCATATCATTGCATACATGATGGATCCTATAGCAGACGCATACGGGATTCCCTTCATTTTGTCTTGCTCATCCTTTGAGCTTGGACATTGAGTCTTACTCAATACCGTTCCTCTTTAAATAGGTACTGTACCTTTCTTAGAGTTTTCCATCTTGAACATTTTCAAGATCTTACCAATGTATGCACTTTGATTTAAACATATCAACCGCCTTGATCTATCCCTATAGATCTTTATTCCTAAAATATAGGTGGCTTCACCAAGATCCTTAGGGAGAAACAGCTCCCAAGCCAGGCTTTTTACACACTCCAAGGTTGGAATGTCATTTCCAAATAGTAAAATGTCATCAACATATAATACTAGGAAAGTGATGATGCTCCCACTAGCTTTCTTATATACACATGATTCATCAGCGTTTTTGATGAACCCAAATTTGGATATCTCTTCATTAAAAAAGTGATTCCAACTTCTTGATGGTTGCTTCAATCCATAGATTGATTTCTTTAACTTGCATACTTTGTTAGGATGTTTTGGATCAACAAAACCTTCGGGCTGAACCATATAGACATCTTCCTTAAGATATCCATTGTAAGGCCCCGTTCCCGGGAAGCCTCACAGTTGGTTAATCATAGCATAAAATCAGTTTAATAATAAAACATTGCAGCGGAAATAATTAGACATTCATTTAAAACTTAGAACCATATTGTAATCATACATTTGTCCTTTAATTCAAACAAAACATGCTAATTGTTCTTAAATTACAATAAATATTTCATAAATAGGAATGCCATCCATAGCTCCCCAAGTAGCTCTATGTGCAATCCTCAGCATCAGCTCTTACCTGCCAACTATTATGCATAAAAGTCAGCTTCGCTGAGTGAGTCCTAGTTTTAAATAATATAAGAAAATATAAACTTTATCCTTCTTATAATGACCATGCATACATCATAGTACATAACATTAGTTGCATCATAAAAAGCATGTTCATTATCTTTCATTTTTCATTATCTTTCACTTTCATCATAAATAAGATTGCACAAAGCAAGAGCTCCATGTTGATCGACACAATGTCAATCCCTGTCGGTACACATGAATATGGTAGCTAACCCCGACAGTTGATCCACACTGCAAGCACATAGCCCGCTCATGAATACAGATCCATCATCATACATCAGACTCACATAAGTGAAGTCTATCATAGTGCTTGCAAGACTTTACATCATCAAACGGGCCCGGGGGTAACATTCATTAAGTTTCGCTTTTCATTAATATCATCTTCCACTTTAATATATAATACTTAATTTATTAAGTACACAACATACCAAGTACTAATCATCATAAAACATAACCGACCCGCCGCGGGACAGCGGGGTTCGGGGGCGGCAGCCCCTGACAGCGGGGTCCTAGGGGCGGCAGCCCCTAGTGGGGTCCAAGGGGCAATGCCCCTGGCTGGGGCCGGGCTAGGGATATAGCACATTTACTTATAGAAAATCGTTTCTTCCTGTTAAAACCCCTTAAAATCTTGTCATTTAAAAACGTAAATTTAGTATGCATAATAGCCCCCAAATCATGGAAAACTTATAAATAGGGGATCTAGACTAAGCTTTCTAGGCTAGGATCCACTACACAACCTGCAGACAAGTTAACACTCTAAGGGTTAATTTCTGCCTAAATTCGCTGCTAATTTCGCTGCAAGATCAGCAATTTCGCAGCTAGGTTCGCCAACAGTTTTGCTGCTAGTTTCACCAGCAGTTTCGCTGCTAGTTTCGCTAGCACCTTCGCTGGCAGTTTCGCTGGCATCCCTCGCTGCCAGTTTCACTACCAGTTTCGCCCAACTTTCGTTGGAAAACCATGTCTGCGAAACTACCTGCGAAACTATAATTTCGCAGGAAGATCCACAGCTTCGCTGATTAAATATGCAAATTCGCTGGATGAATACGCAGTTTCGCAGATCGCATAAAAATTACGGACCAGACCGTTTTTAAAACCCAAAATCATAACTTTTACGTCCAGTCCCTTAGTTTATCATCCATGAGGCTAAATCTAAGCTTATACATGTTTTCATACGTAAAAATGTGACCTTTATGCGATTCTTTGCAACTTTTCAAAACCCAAAACCCTAGAACCGGGTTTGATCTACAGAAGGGTTTAGAGGTTGATTCTTACCTGGATTTGTTGCTTCTTTCTTAGATCTTGATGCTCCAACACCCAGATCTTCAATCTCTTCACCTTGGAAGCTTCAAATCTTGAGTTTTCTCTCCACTTTCCTTTCTACTTTCTCTCTCTACGAATTTTGGTGGCTAGGGTTGTAATGAGGAAGATGAAGCTGATTTGGGTAGGTTAAGGGCTGATTATGGGCCTTAATCACTTAGGCTCTTGTCCATAAACCCAATTTGGCCCATAACCCGTTTCCTTCTTTTATTAAATACCCATTATTTAAGTCCATTATCCTAATGACTCGTTTCGACTTTTCGGGGTGTTACATCCATTTAGAAAAGCGGTTTTAAAATCCATTTGCCAAATCTCATATCATAATGAGCAGCTATGGCAAATAATATCCTAATAGACTTAGCATAGCAACCGGTGAGAAGGTCTCATCATAATCAACCCCTTGAGTTTGAGTGAACCTTTTGCTGTACAAGTCAAGCTTTATAAGTATCCAGTGTCCATGCATATCAGTTTTCTTCTTGAAAACCCACTACTTCCAACTATCGTGGAGTTAAGAGGTGGTTCAGCCAATTCCCATACTTGGTTGTCATAGATGGATTGCATCTCAACAACGTTCATGGCTTCAGCCATTTGTCACAATCCAAATTGGACATCGCATCACAATAGGTGGTTGGTTCATCAAAATCTACCACATAGCATCCATCTACGAAAAATCCATATCTTTCAGGTGGGCTACTAATTCTAACAGATCTGCGAACGTTTTGTGTATATTGATCAACCACTTGATCATTCTCAACATCCTCATGTTGAGTGCTAGTGTCAACCAAACGTGTATCGGTTTCTGGTTCTTGATCCTCCTCAAGATCCATAGTTCTACTGCTAGTTCCTTCCAAAAGGAACTTAGCTTTTAAGAACTTAGCCTTCTTGGCAACAACTCCTTTTGTTCTGATGGGTCATAGAAATAATATCCCATAGAATCTCTAGGATATCTTATGAATATACACTTAATGGAACGACTTTCTAGCTTGTTTGAGGTAGGAGTCTTAACATAAGCCTCACAACCCCATACCTTTATATATGATAGTGATGGAACTCTTCCATGCCATAGATCGAAACCATATCCAATAGAGTTTGATTTCTCCCTCTACACACCATTGTGTTGTGGTGTTCCAGGTGGAGTTTCTAAGATGACCTCTGAAAGCATCACTTAGGTATTCACCTCCTTTATCGGTGCGGAGAATTTTTATTTTCTTGTTGAGTTGATTTTCTCTACTTCATTTTGGAAATTTTGAACATTTCAAAAGCTTCATCTTTGTGTCTTAACAAGTACACATAACCATATCGACTATAGTTGTCGGTAAAGGTAATGAAGTATCTTTCATGGTACCTAGTTGTTGGCTTAAAAGGACCACATACATCCGAATGTATGATGCCTAATAAATCTTTTGCCCTTCGGATTTGCCAATAAAAGGTGCCTTAGTCATTTTACCTTGTAACAAGATTCACATACATCAAATGAATCATATTCACTTGCTTTTAAAAGACTGTTGTTTTGAAGTGTTTGTATGTGCTTCTTGTTTATATGACCAAGTCGGTAATGCCAAAGATAGGTATCACTCAAATCCAATTTGAGTTTCTTAGTGGTGGTTTGGTACAATGAGCTATCATATAATGTGTTTTTACGAACCAATTCATAAATACCATTAATGGGGATAGCTTTAAAATAAATAAGCCATTTAAGGAAACATGAATTTCATTTTCAATAAATGTTAAAACATAACCATATTGTCTTAATTGGGCAACATAAATAATGTTCCTAGTCAAACTAGGAGACTAGGAGCATACAAAACATTGTTCAAAATTACTTCCAACCATTGGAAGCTTCAAGTTGTAGTCCCCTCGGTCTTCACTTGAACTTTTGCCCCATTCCCTATGTAGAGGCTAACATCCCCTTTCTTGAAGTCCATACTTCTTTTGAACCCCTGCAATAAGTTGCAAATGTGAGTTCCACATCCGGTATCAAATACCCATGTGTTAGAGGATATTAAATTTAGATCAATATATGTAAATTGTACCTGAGGTTTGCCCGACATCCCTCTTAGGTTGCAACACTTTGAGATGGACTGGACAATTTCTTGCCCAATATCCAATCTCCCCCCACACTTAAAGCATGAGTCATTCGAAGTAACCTTTTGCTTCTTCTCCGCTGGTTTTGGTGGTGGCGCTTTTTACCACTCCCTTCCCATTTCCCCTAATTGCCCTTTACCCTTGGCAACATTTGCCTTGGGTGCGGGGTAAGGCCTCTTCTTATACCCACCTTCATTGATGGTGAGAACGGGTAAAACATTTTACCCATTGCCGCCGCTCGGCAGTTTTGAGCATTGAGTGAAACTCACTTATGTTCTTGTCCCACCCGTTCATGTTATAGTTCATGACAAAGTTGTCAAACCTTTTTGACAAAAGTTGAGGATCAAATCCGTAGCCAACTCTTTCGAGACGGGACAATTCAGCCTTTCGAGGCGGTCGATGTGGCTTTTCAACTTAAGTACATAAGATGAAACAGATTGGGTGTCATCCATACGACATGCATGGAGTGCTTGAACCGTTTCGAAGCGATCTACCCTTGCTTGTTGTTGGAACGTTTCCTTCAACTGGGTGATCATGTTGTATGCTCCATGATGTTCATACTCCTTTTGGAGATCCGGAGTCATACTTGCCAACATGATGCAAGACACATGGACCGAGTCCTCAGTGTATTTTACCCAATTTAGGCCTCCTCATCCTCCTCATTAGGTTGATCGGGAATCGAATCATCTGAAATATATGATCGTTTCTCTTGCTTGAGAACAATTCTCAAGTTTCGAAACTAATCAATAAAGCTATTATGGTTTAGACGCTCCTTTTGGAGAATGGTCCTTAGTGATAGTGAGTGAGCGGACAAGATATCATTATTTTCATTGTTTTTGTTGGCCATCTACAAAATTAACAAAGTTCAATTTTAGTATTTTTGATATTGTCCATATTTTAATACTTAAAGCCCCTTTTTAAGTGTCTTACACAATTTTAAAATTCTAGAATCCAACGTTACATTTAAATAGTGGTTAGGTGACCTTTATCTCATTATTTAAATTAACAAGGTAGTCAACGTTTTGACAATTGCAACCCTTTGCAACTTCTAGAGGTATGGGATCGACTTTAAAACATCATATGCATAGTCGGCATGTTTATCCCATCAACACCTTTGTAAACCATATTGTAGGTGATCCATTTAACATGGTTTGCAAATCAAGTTACCTTACTTGCACACACATGTGAGTTTTCCAACATAAGTGGTTAGGTGACCTTTATCCCATAAATATGGTATCACCACCTCAAATCACAAGTTCCCTCAAAATTGGTTAGGTGACCTTTATCCCATTAAGAGTTTTCAAGTGACTCAAGTGTTGTGCAAAAGGATGGTGTTAAAATTGGTTATAAAAGAATTTAAGTTTTCATAATACTAGATTAGAAAACTCTATGTACCTTATATTTGCATGCTTTCAAATACAAGGTACCCTATGGTTCACCTTTTAAAAAAACCCTTTTATTAAAATCATTAATCCTTATAATAACCTTTTATTAATCACTTAATTATAAAGAACCATCAATATTCAGCTTGTTAAGTTTGTGAATGAGTTTGTAATGCATATCCAAATATCAACAACAACAACCATACAACAAACAACCAAACAAGCATAATCATACAAACATAAGTGCAAAACATAAGTGCATAACCATAGCCACTAAGTTGACTACACTTGTTTGCCATCACAAGTGTTGTCATAAGGTCTTTCTTCAGGGTTAAAATGACACATAAAAATGTGTCCATGAACTCCACTTGAATCCACATCCAAATGCTTCAAATGTCCGTGTCTTTTGTGTCCTTCTTTGGGTCTTCATCTTGTGCATCTTCTTTTACAAAATCATATCCTAATACAATTTTTTTCTAATAAAAGAAATGCACCTAATCTATTTATTACATAACCAATGAATAAATTGTTGGATTCTTTATGCCCAAGACACATAGAACATTGATGTGGTTAGTACGTCATGATCCAAGTCGGGTCATACCCAATAACAAGCTTTGCAAACACCAATTATTATTTAATTGATGATATGATCATGCAATTAATAATACATTACACCAATTTAGAAATGGGTTTTCTAATAAGTTGGATAGAACAACTTATAGGGATATTTTCTTCAAGGTATTATTTGTAATGTTATTTAAATTGGTTAAGTAACATCAAGTAATAAAGTGTGTAAGAGTTATAAAATTAAAAGGTTAATTTTAACTTAACTAGTGACAAGTTAAATAAAATGTTTAATGAATTTTAAGGTGGAAAACCCCTTTTGAAAGCAAATTTCGGCAGCCCCCTTTATGGGTGGGGTTTTCTTGGTCTTGAAACTTGTTACTCTTAAATACACACACACACTCAACCTCTCTCTCTCTCATACATGCAAAGGACTACCAAAAACAAGTTTTCTCTTTACTTTATTGAAGAAAATCAAAGCTGAAAATCGGATTTCAGCCCTTCTTGGTCGTTTTTGGTGTCAAAATCCTAGCAAAAGGGTGCTTGCTTGAGGCTTGTGGGTATGGAAGCTGAGGACACCTATCCTTGTGTTTTGGCCGCTCAAGGACATCTCCATCTTCAACAATCTCATGTTTTTGACAGCTCTACAAAGGTTGTAACTTTTGTGTGTTTTTGGTTGTTTTATTCTTCTTGATAGCTTGTTCATACACATATAAATGATCCTATGTTCTTGTAGGATTCTGTGTGCCCAAGACACTTAGAAT
This sequence comes from Flaveria ramosissima, assembly GCA_025215565.1. Classification (NCBI taxonomy): domain Eukaryota; kingdom Viridiplantae; phylum Streptophyta; class Magnoliopsida; order Asterales; family Asteraceae; genus Flaveria; species Flaveria ramosissima. Next base: position 678,005 of record CM046044.1, on the reverse strand, counting down.
ATTGATGTGGTTAGTACGTCATGATCCAAGTCGGGTTATACCCAATAACAAGCTTAGCAAACACCAAATAATATTTAATTGATGATGTGATCATGCAATAAAATATTAACACCAATTTAGAAAATGGGTTTTCTAAACAAGTTGCATATGACATGGAACAATTTATTAGGATATTTTGTTCAATTATATTATTTGTAATGTTATTTGCATTAGTTAGATGACATTACAAATTAAAATGGCTACATATGTTATACAATTAATTGGTTAGTTGTATACATTTACTAAGAGATACCAAGTTATAAGACCATGTAACATTGTAATGTGTCTAAAATAAAAGGGGGGAAAACTCATTTCAAAACCCTTTTTGGCCGCCCCCTTCTTGGGTTCCTATTGGACCACTTTGTTGATTAGATACAAACAATTAAGGGGTCTCATAACTTGCCTCTTGGACCAGCCATTTTGAAACACACACATGCAAAAGAACTCTCTCTCTCTCCCCTCTCTAGTTTACGAAACAAGGCAGGAAGAAGGGGTTTTTCAGCAGCTTGTTTTGGTGTTTAATCCTAGCATACAAGGTGTTTTGTAATAGTGCTTGGGGTATACGAAGCTTGAGGATCTCTACATTGAGTTCTTGGTCGATTCAAGCATCCAAAACACTCCTCTAAGTCGACTTTTCTGCTGGAGAAAGGTAGCATTTCACAGCCTCATATGGCTGTGATTTTATGTTCATTAGTGTTTGTTCATAGCTTGTCCATTCATATATTTAAGATCCTTATGTTTGGGTTTGTTTTCACCTAAAAATGGTCACCTAAGAATATGGAATTTCAGCTTTAAAAATCGTTTTTAAAGCATTATATCCGCTGCGTTTTTCAGAATGTTTAAAGGTTAAACATGGATTTTATGTTCTATCAAACCCTACAATGGCATCAAGAGCCGGTTATATGGATGGCTTGCTTGATTCATCTTTTGAAATTGGTTTTAAAAGATGATATTAGACATGTTATAGGCTGGTTTTGGGCTGAAATATTATGTCTTATTGAAATCCCCAACTTTCAAGGTTACATCACACATGCTTGTGATTAAACCTTGAAAGATATGTATGTTGATATGTTGATTGTTTGGACAATATTTAAAACAAAATTTCAGTTTATGTTGGCTGAAATTTGAAGGTTTTAAGTGGGGATTAATGATATATTTTGATGATTTAATCATTGGTTGTTAAAGTGCATAACCTAGCTTGTGGCCTGTGTTGTTTGGATGATTCAAGTGGTTGTTTTATTCATTCAATTTGGTTGTATTTTGTGTTTATTCATTTGGGTTGTAATTATTCATTCATTTGGTTATGTAATAATAGATTAGGTTCATTTCCTTTACTAGAAAAATGTATTAGGATACAATTTTGTAAAAGGAAGATGTACAAGATCAAGACCCAAAGATGGACACAAAGACACAAGAAACATGGAGCATTTGGATGCGGTTTCTAGTGGGAGGTTCTTGGAACTTTTATGATATGTTTGACCCTTAGAAAGACCATTGACAACACTTGTGATGGCAAACAAGTGTTGTCAACATAAGGGCTATGGTTATGCACATATGATTGTTAATGTTTATGCTTGGTTGATTGTTTGTTGTCTTGATTGTTTGGTTGATATTGGATATTCAAAGCAAACTAATTAACAAACTTAACAAGCTGAAAATTGATGGTTCTTAAAGGTTAATAAAAGGTTATTAAAATTATTTAATGATTTTAAGGATTAAAATAGGTTTTAATCAAAGAACCATAAGGTACCTTGTATTTCAAAGCATGCAAATACAAGTACATAGAGTTTTCTAAACTTGTATTTTGAAACCTCTAAAACTTTTTTCCAAACAAGATCAACACCGTCCTTTTACACAACACTTGAGTCACTTGGGAACTCTTAATGGGATAAAGGTCACCTAACCATTTTGAGGGAACTTGTGACTTGAGGTGAGAATGCCTTATTTGTGGGATAAAGGTCACCTAACCACTTGTTTTGGCAAACTCACACGTGGGTGTAAGTAGGGTGTCTTGATTTGCAAATCATGTCAAATGGATCACCTACGATGTGGTTTCCAAATGGTGTTGATGGGATTAACATGCCGACTTTACATATGATGTTTTAAGTCGATCCCATATTTCTAGAAGTTGCAAATGGTTGCAATCGTCAAACGTTGACCACCTTATTAATTTAAAACGTGGGATAAAGGTCACCTAACCACGATTAAATGTAATGTTGGGTTCTAGATTTTAATATGAAAAGACCTTAAAAGGCATTAAATAAAATTAGATATCAAAAAGAAAATACTAAAATTGATCTTTGTTAAATTTTGTAGATGGCCACCAATAATGAAAATCACGATAACTCGTCCGCGTCAAACCAATCACTACGAGCGATCCTCCAAAAGGAACGTCTAAATCATAACAACTTTATTGATTGGTATCGAAACTTGAGAATTGTTCTCAAGCAAGAGAGAAGATCATATGTTTTAGATGACCCTATCCCCGATCAACCTAACGAGGATGAGAAGAGGCCTTTAACGATTGGCTGAAATACACTGAGGACTCCGTCCAAGTGTCTTGTCTCATGCTAGCGAGCATGACTCCGGATCTCCAAAAGGAGTATGAACATCACGGAGCTTACGACATGATAACCCAGCTGAAGGAAACGTTCCAACAGCAAGCAAGGGTTGAGCGGTTCGAAACAGTTCGAGCGCTCCATGCATGTCGTATGGACGACAACCAATCTGTTTCATCTTATGTACTTAAGATGAAAAGTCATATTGACCGCCTCGAGAGGCTAAACTGCCCCGTCTCGAAGGAGTTGGCCACGGATTTGATCCTAAATGGCCTAACCAAGAAGTTCGAGACATTCGTGTTGAACTACAACATGAATGCATGGGACAAAAGCATTGGTGAACTTCACTCAATGCTCAAAACGGCCGAGGCGGCCATGGGTAAAAGGTTTTACCCGTTCTCACCATCAATGAAGGTGGGAACAACAAAAGGCCTCATCCCGCACCCAAGGCAAAGGTTGCCAAGGGTAAGGGACATGTGTGGGGAAAGGGGAAAGGGGTGGTAAGGGTACCACCCAAACCACAAGAGAAGAAGCAAAAGGTTGCTACAAATGACCCATGCTTCAAGTGTGGGGAGATAGGACATTGGGCAAGGAATTGTCCTGTCCATCTCCAAGAGTTGAAAGCAAAGAGGGATGCCGGGCAGACCTCAGGTACAATATACATGATACATATTGATCTTAATGTTACATCTTCAAACACATGGGTATTGGATACCGGATGTGGAACTCATATTTGCAATTTGTTGCAGGGGTTCACAAGAAGTAGGGACTTCAAGAAAGGGGATGTTAGCCTCTTCATGGGCAATGGAACTAAAGTCTTAGTTGAAGCTCGTGGGGACTACATCCTAAGACTTCCGAGTGGCTTGGAAGTTATTTTGAAGAATGTTTTGTATGCTCCTAGTTTGACTAGGAACATTATTTCTGTATCTCAATTAAGACATTATGATTATGTATTATCCTTTATTGAAAATGATATTCATGTTTCTTTAAATGGTATGTTCTATTTTAAAGCTATTCCAATTAATGGTATTTATGAATTGGTTCATGAAAATACTTTAAATAGTTCATTGTACCAAACTAACACCAAGAAACTCAAGTTGGACTTGAGTGATACCTATCTTTGGCATTGTCGTCTTGGTCATATAAACAAGAAACGTTTACAAACACTTCAAAAGAATGGTCTTTTAAAAACAAATGAATGTGATTCATTTGGTGTTTGTGAATCTTGTTTACAAGGTAAGATGACTAAGGCACCCTTTAGTGGAACTACCGAAAGGGCAAAAGATTTATTAGGAATCATACATTCGGATGTATGTGGTCCTTTTAAGCCAATGACTAGGAATGGTGAAAGATACTTCATTACCTTTACCGACGATTATAGTCGCTATGGGTATGTGTACTTATTAAGGCACAAAGATGAAGCTTTTGAAATGTTCAAAATCTTCAAGAATGAAGTTGAAAATCAACTCAACAAGTCAATTAAAGTTCTCCGTACCGATAGAGGAGGTGAATACCTAAATGATGTTTTTCAAGATCATCTTAGGAGTTGTGGGATTGTCTCACAACTCACTCCACCTGGAACACCACAACATAATGGTGTATCTGAAAGGAGGAATCGAACCTTATTGGATATGGTTCGATCTATGATGGCTAGAAGCTCATTACCTCTATCATTTTGGGGTTTCGCTTTGCTCTCCGCGGCCCGTATTCTAAATATGGCCCCAACCAAAAAGGTGGAAAGGACACCTTTTGAGATATGGCATGGAAGAGTTCCATCCCTATCATACTTAAGGGTTTGGGGATGTGAGGCTTATGTTAAGACTCCCACCCCAAACAAATTGGAAGTCCGATCCACCAAGTGTATCTTTATTGGATATCCTAGAGATTCTATGGGATATTATTTCTATGATCCACTGGAACAAAAGGTGTTTGTTGCCAGAAAGGGTGAGTTCTTAGAAGAAAAGGTCCTTATGGAAGGAGCTAGCATAGTAGAAAAGTGGATTGAGGAAGATCAAGAAACACAACACGATGCACGTTTGGTTGAAACTAGCACTCAACATGAGGATGTGAAGATGATCAAATGGTTGATCAATACACAAAAACGTTCGCAGAAGTGGTAGAACTAGTAATCCACCTGAAAGATACGGATTTTTCATGGATGGATGCTATATGGTAGATTCAGATGAACCAACCACATACCATGATGCAGTGTCCAATTGGATTGTGACAAATGGCTTGAGGCCATGAACGTTGAGATGCAATCCATGTATGACAATCAAGTTTGGGAACTTGTTGTACCACCTCTTAATTCCAAAGTAGTTGGAAGTAAGTGGGTTTTCAAGAAGAAGAAAACCGATATGCATGGAAACTTGGATACTTATAAAGCTAGACTTGTAGCAAAGGGTTTCACTCAAACTCAAGGGGTTGATTATGATGAAACCTTCTCACTGTAGCGATGCTAAAGTCTATAAGGATATTGTTTGCCATAGCTGCTCATTATGATTATGAGATTTGGCAAATGGATGTCAAAACTGCTTTCCTAAATGGATATCTTGAGGAAGATGTCTATATGGTTCAGCCTGAAGGTTTTGTCGATCCAAAACATCCTAATAAAGTATGCAAGTTAAAGAAATCAATCTATGGATTGAAACAAGCATCGAGAAGCTGGAATCACCGTTTTGATGAGGAAGTAAAGAAATTGGCTTCATCAAAAACGCTGATGAGGCTTGTGTGTATAAGAAGGCTAGTGGGAGCCACAGTAACTTTCCTAGTATTGTATGTTGATGACATACTACTATTTGGAAATGACATTCCAACCTTGGAAGGTGTAAAAACCTGGCTTGGAAGTTGTTTTTCCATCAAGGATCTTGGTGAAGCCGCCTATATTCTAGGAATAAAGATCTATAGGGATAGATCAAGGCGGTTGATTGGTTTGAATCAAAGTGCATACATTGATAAGATCTTGAAAAGGTTCAAGATGGAGAACTCTAAGAAAGGTACCGTACCTATTCAAAGAGGAACGATATTGAGTACGACTCAATGTCCAAGCTCAAAGGATGAGCAAGATAAAATGAAGGCAATCCCATATGCATCTGCTATTGGATCCATCATGTATGCAATGATATGCACTCGACCGGACGTGTCATGCGCTTTGAGCATGACAAGCCGTTACCAGCAAAATCCTGGAAACAGTCATTGGATGGCTGTTAAGAACATACTTAAGTACCTAAGGAGGACAAGGGATATGTTCCTAATCTATGGATCTGGTGACGAGGAACTCGTTGTAAAAGGTTACACGGATGCGAGTTTCCAAACCGATCGTGATGATTCTCGGTCACAATCGGGATACATTTTCATTCTAAATGGAGGAGCTGTCTCTTGGAAGAGCTCCAAGCAGGATGTGGTGGCTCTATCGACTACAGAATCAGAATACGTTGCCGCCTCATTGGCAGCTCAAGAAGCTGCATGGTTGAAGAAATTCATTGCCGATCTAGGGGTAGTCCCTTCCATTCAGGACCCCCTAGAGATCTTTTGTGATAACGAGGGTGCGATTGCACAAATCAAGGAACCCCGTGCTCATCAAAAGACTAGGCACATTGAGCGGAGATTCAACTACATACGAGATGAAGTTGAAAAGGGAAAGATATGTATTCGCAAAGTTCACACGGATCAAAACATTGCGGATCCTCTCACGAAGCTCCTTGAAAAGGCAAAGCATGAAGGTCATACTTGTGCCATGGGACTTCGATATTCTAGTGATTGGATTTGATCTGTAAACTTTGTATTTGGATATGTGGAACTCTTTATTATTTGAATAAAATTATTTGGTTATAATGTTTCAATTAATGTTCCAATTTAGCATGTTTAATCCATGAGTAAATTGTTTACTCTAAAATGTCCGTAGTCGCTCATACTTGTGGGAACAAGTGTGAAAGTAAGATTATTATGAACTTGGATTGGTTGATATTCATAAGGATGAATATAGAGCAATGGGTTGCTACCAAGGTTCATAGATATTTGTGGGATACAAATATTGGACTAACCCGCATCTCAAATTTTACTACATGGAATCTTATTGATTGATCATAAGTAAATTTGAGTAAAGGCGAATATCATTTGGTATCCTCAGACCTGAGACACATATTGGGTTTTGATATTCACCAAGTATTACACCTTGAGCCTATTCTTCACTGTCCTGAAATAATGGACAGTACATAAGGATATGTTCAGGTATAACACGAGGTGTTTGTGAGAAACGTATGTAGTCAAGATGGAATTTGTTCCTCTTATTCGTTGAGAGTTAGATGTCTAAGGCCTGATTAAGTTAAATCAACAAGGAATGATCATTTTGTGTCCTTGGATTTAACATGACATCTGTAACAAAAGGATAGATGATTGATTCACCTAAATCATTTCAAGTAGGGCACTTGAAAGGGATGATGTTATTGAATGGCTATAAGTCATGCGTATTAAGGGTAGTAAACCGTTGTTAGGCGGTATTTACTGCTTGCATCAATCTTCTATGAATCTTGGGCAAGTGGGAGATTGTAGGATTCTGTGTGCCCAAGACACTTAGAATATTGATGTGGTTAGTACGTCATGATCCAAGTCGGGTTATACCCAATAACAAGCTTAGCAAACACCAAATAATATTTAATTGATGATGTGATCATGCAATAAAATATTAACACCAATTTAGAAAATGGGTTTTCTAAACAAGTTGCATATGACATGGAACAATTTATTAGGATATTTTGTTCAATTATATTATTTGTAATGTTATTTGCATTAGTTAGATGACATTACAAATTAAAATGGCTACATATGTTATACAATTAATTGGTTAGTTGTATACATTTACTAAGAGATACCAAGTTATAAGACCATGTAACATTGTAATGTGTCTAAAATAAAAGGGGGGAAAACTCATTTCAAAACCCTTTTTGGCCGCCCCCTTCTTGGGTTCCTATTGGACCACTTTGTTGATTAGATACAAACAATTAAGGGGTCTCATAACTTGCCTCTTGGACCAGCCATTTTGAAACACACACATGCAAAAGAACTCTCTCTCTCTCCCCTCTCTAGTTTACGAAACAAGGCAGGAAGAAGGGGTTTTTCAGCAGCTTGTTTTGGTGTTTAATCCTAGCATACAAGGTGTTTTGTAATAGTGCTTGGGGTATACGAAGCTTGAGGATCTCTACATTGAGTTCTTGGTCGATTCAAGCATCCAAAACACTCCTCTAAGTCGACTTTTCTGCTGGAGAAAGGTAGCATTTCACAGCCTCATATGGCTGTGATTTTATGTTCATTAGTGTTTGTTCATAGCTTGTCCATTCATATATTTAAGATCCTTATGTTTGGGTTTGTTTTCACCTAAAAATGGTCACCTAAGAATATGGAATTTCAGCTTTAAAAATCGTTTTTAAAAGCATTATATCCGCTGCGTTTTTCAGAATGTTTAAAGGTTAAACATGGATTTTATGTTCTATCAAACCCTACAGTTCTTGGGTTTGTTAAAATTATGTTGTTAACCTTAATTTTCAGATTATAAATCTAAGATTAAGGTTTTATTCCGCTGCATTTTTGTGTTTAAATGGTTAAACTACTTTGATAATGGTCCAACAAACCCAACATTAGCATCTAGAGCCGGATATGTGGATGGCTAGCTTCTTTTGTCCTTGTAAAATTAGTTTTATGAAGTTTTAACAACCTAATAGGCGATGTTTTGTGGTGGTTTAATGAATCCCCAATCTTTAAGGTTATATCTTACATGCTTATGATTAAACCTTGAAAGAAAAGATATCAAAATGGTTGATTGTGTTTTGTTTGGACAAAAACACCCTAAATTCTTGGTTTATGTTGGCTGAAAATTTAGGGTCAAATGGGGATTTATTTTGGTTCTTGGATGTTGTTTCATATTGGTGCATAACCTAGCCTTGACCTTGTGATGGTTTGGTTTTGAATGAATGATTTATTTTGGTTGATTTCATTCTTTATGGGTTGTAATATTTATTCATTTGTGCTTGTATTTGGGTGTAATTTATTTATTCATTCATTTGTGATGTAATAGATAGATTAAGTGTGTTTTCTTTATTAGAAAAATTTGTATTAGGATATATATTTTGTAAATGAAGATGCACAAGATGGAAGCACAAAAGGAAGACACAAGGAGAAGGACTTGAAGCATTTGGATGCAACTTCAAGTGGGGGTCTTTGGAGATCTTATCTTTGTGTTGTATTTAACCCTTAGAAAAGACCTTATGACCACACGTGATGGCAAACAAGTTTGGTCACCTAAGTAGCTATGGTTATGCACATGTGGTTGTTTTATATATGCTTGTTTGATTATCCATTTTATGTTGATTGTTTGATATATGGATATGCTTAACAATCTAAATAAATAATCATAACAAGCTGAATTTTCATGGTTCTTAATCATTAATATATTAATAAAAGTTATTAAAAGGATTAATGATTTCAAAATAAAAGAGGTTTTATTAAAAGGAACCATAGGGTACCATGTATTTGAAAGCATGCGAATACAAGGTACATAGAGTTTTCATAACTAGAATTAATGAAAACTAAAATCCCTTTGGGAACAAGTTTAACACCATCCTTTTACACGACACTCGAATCACTTGAGAACTATTTGTGGGATAAAGGTCACCTAACCACTTTTAGGGAACTTGTGTGTTTGAGGTGGGCTTAACGTATTTATGGGATAAAGGTCACCTAACCACTTGTATGTGTAAACTCACACGTGTGTGTAAGTAGGACGACTTGAATTGGAAACCATGTGCATAGGGTCACCGAAGCATGGTGTACAATGGTGTTGATGGGATTTTACATGCCAACTAAACATAAGATATTTAACCGATCCCATAAAACTAGAAGTTGCAATAAGTTGCAATTGTCAAATGTTGACTACCTTGTTAATTTAAATAATGGGATAAAGGTCACCTAACCATCATTTAAATATAACATTGGATTCTAGATTTTAACTATTAATTGTCTATGAGATATGAAAAGGGTATTAATGATTAAAATGTAAGTTTTTTCAGAAATACTAATATGAACTTTGTAAATTTTGTAGAAATGGCCACAAACAAAAATGCTACCACCCCTACCGTCCATACCCTATCACTGAGAACAATCTTAGAAAAGGATCATCTTAACGATAATAACTTTATGGACTGGTTTCGAAACTTGAGAATTGTTCTCAAGCAAGAGAAAAAGGCCTATGTCCTTGACGATCCCATTCCTGACCAACCCGATCCCGAGGATGTTGAGGCCTATAACAATTGGCTTCAATACACTGAGGATTCCATGCAGGTTTCCTGCCTCATGTTGGGAACTATGATTCCTGAACTCCAAAAGGACTTGGAGCATCATGGGGCATATGACATGATTACCCAATTGAAGGAAATGTTCCTTCAACAAGCTAGTGTAGAGCGCTTCGAAACGGTTCGAGCGCTTTATGCATGTCGCATGGAAGAAACCCAATCAGTGTCATCTTATGTTCTTAAGATGAAAAGCCACGTTGATCGCTACGAGAGGCTTAATTGTCCCGTCTCAAAGGAGCTGGCCACCGATTTGATCCTTAATGGCCTAACAAAAAGGTTTGAGACGTTCATAGAAATTACAATATGAACGGGTGGGACAAGAGCATTGGTGAGCTTCACGCAATGCTCAAAACAGCCGAGGCAGGGATGGGTAGAAAGGTTCTACCTGTTCTCTCGATCAATGAGGGAGGCAATAAGAAAAGGCCATTCCCCGATCCCAAGGCAAATGTTGCCAAAGGAAAGGGGTACATCAAAGGAAAGCGGAAAGGAAAGGCTAAAGCGGAACCTCCAAAACCTAAGCTTAAGAAGCCTAAGGTAACGGAGAATGATCCATGCTTTGAGTGTGGTGAGATAGGACATTGGAACAGGAATTGTCCAACCTATCTCAAAGAGTTGAGAAACAAGAGGGATGCTGGGCAAACCTCAGGTACAACTTTCATGATTCACATTGGTTTAAATGTTATTTCTTCAAACACATGGGTATTGGATACCTGATTTGGAACTCATATTTGCAATTTGTTACAGGGGTTCAAAAGAAATAAGCACTTCAAGAAGGGAGACACAAGTCTCTACATGGGCAACGGAGCAAAAGTTGATGTCAAAGCCCAAGGAGACTATATTTTGAAACTTTCAAATGGTTTGGAAGTTGTTCTTAAGAACATTTTGTATGCTCCTAGTTTGACTAGGAGCATAATTTATGTTTCCATTTTAAAACAATGTGGTTATGATTTAAAGTTTGTAAACAATGGTATTTATGTTTGTATGGATAATGTTTTTTATTTCAAGGTTATACCTTTTAATGGTACCTATGAATTGGTTCATGATGATTCGTCCTATAATAACTCATTATACCAATCAAGCACCAAGAAACTTAAATGGGTTTAAGTGATTCATATCTTTAGCATTGTCGTCTTGGTCACATAAACAAGAATCGGATTCAAACACTCCAAAAGAATGGTCTTTTGAAAACAAATGAAAGTGGTTCATTTGATAAGTGTGAATCTTGTTTACAAGGTAAAATGACCAAGTCGCCCTTTAGTGGTACTAACGAGAGGGCAAAAGACTTATTGGGAATCATACATTCGGATGTATGTGGCCCTTTTAAGACAATGACAAGAAATGGTGAAAGATACTTCATTACCTTCACCGACGATTATAGTCGATATGGTTATGTGTACTTGATGACGCATAAACATGAAGCTTTTGAAATGTTCAAAATCTTTAAGAATGAAGTAGAAAATCAACTCAATAAAACTATCAAAGTTCTTCGTTCAGATAGAGGAGGTGAATACCTAAGTGAGGCTTTTCAGGATCATCTAAGAAGTTGTGAGATCGTCTCACAACTTACTCCACCTGGAACACCACAACATAATGGTGTGTCCAAAAGGAGAAACCAAAACCTATTGGATATGGTTCGATCTATGATGGCTATAAGCTCACTACCTCTATCATTTTGGGGATTCGCATTGCTCTTTGCGGCTCGTATTTTGAATATGGCGCCGACCAAGAAAGTGGATACGACACCTTTTGAAAAATGGCATGGAAGAGTTCCATCGCTATCATATTTAAAAGTATGGGGTTGTGAAGCTTATGTCAAGCTAAACACCCAAAACAAGTTGGAAAGTCGATCCACTAAGTGTATATTTTTTGGATATCCCAAAGACTGTATAGGATACTACTTCTTTGATCCAACAGAACAAAAAGTATATATTGCTCGAAAGGCAGAGTTCTTGGAAGCTAAGTTCCTTATGGAAGGAATAACGTATAGAACAGTGGAATTTGATGAGTGTCAAGATCCACAAACCGATACACGTTTGGTTAACACTAGCAATCAACAAGAGGTTGTTGATGATGATCAAGAGGTTGATCAATACACACAAAACGTTCGCAGATCTGGTAGAGTTAGCATCCCACCTGAAAGATATGGATTTTTGATGAACGGATGCTATGTGGTTGACTCCAATGAGCCAACTACATACCATGATGCAATGTCCAATTCGGATTGTGACAAATGGCTGGAAGCCATGAATGTAGAGATGCAATCCATGTATGACAACCAAGTTTGGGAATTGGTTGACCCTCAACTTAACTCCAAACCGGTTGGATGCAAGTGGGTTTTCAAGAAGAAAATAGATATGCATGGAAACTTGGATACTTACAAAGCAAGACTTGTAGCAAAAGGTTTCACTCAAACTCAAGGGGTTGATTATGATGAAAGTTTCTCGCCTGTGGCAATGCTAAAGTCAATTAGGATATTGTTTGCCATAGCCGCATATTATAACTATGAGATTTGGCAAATGGATGTCAAAACTGCTTTTCTTAATGGACATCTCGAAGAGACTGTCCATATGGTTCAGCCTGATGGTTTTGTCGATCCACAACATCCTAATAAAGTATGCAAGTTAAAAAGATCAATCTATGGATTGAAACAAGCATCAAGAACTTGGAATTAACGTTTCGATGAAGAAATCAAGAAATTTGGTTTCATCAAGAACCCTGACGAGGCTTGTGTATATAAGAAGGCTAGTGGGAGAATAATTACATTCTTAGTATTGTATGTTGATGACATACTACTTTTTGGAAATGATATTCCAACCATGGAAGGTGTTAAAACTTGGCTTGGAAGTTGTTTTTCCATAAAAGATCTTGGTGAAGCCGCTTATATTTCGGGAATGAAGATCTATAGGGATAGATCGAGGCGGTTGATAGGTTTAAACCAAAGTGCATACATTGATAAAGTCTTGAAAAGGTTCAAGATGGAAAACTCTAAGAAAGGTATGGTACCTATTCAAAGAGGGATAATATTGAGTACATCTCAATGTCCAAGCTCAAAGGATGAGCTAGATCGAATGAAGGACATCCAATATGCGTCTGCTATAGGATCCATCATGTATGCGATGATATGCACTAGACCGGATGTGTCATATGTGTTAAGCATGACAAGCATATATCAGCAGAATCCAGGTAATAGCCATTTGGCTCTTAAAAGTATATTGAAATACCTTAGGAGGACTAAGGATATGTTTCTAATATACGGGTCTGGTGAAGAGGAACTCGTTGTAAAGGGTTACACGGATGCGAGCTTCCAAACTGATCGAGATGATTCTCGATCACAATCGGGGTATGTCTTCATTATGAATGGAGGAGCAGTGTCCTGGAAGAGTTCAAAACAAGACGTGGTAGCATTGTCCACTACAGAATCCGAATACATAGCTACCTCATTAGCAGCTCAGGAAGCTGCATGGATAAAGAATTTTATCGCTAATCTAGGGGTGGTCCCTACCATTCAAGACCCCCTAGAAATCTTTTGTGATAACGAGGGCGCGATTGCACAAATCAAGGAACCCCGTGCACATCAAAAGACTAGACACATTGAGCGGAGATTCAACTACATAAGGGATGAAGTTGAAAAAGGAAAGATTGTATTCGTAAAGTTCACACCGGTCAAAATATTGCGGATCCACTCACTGAGCTCCTTGAAAGGGCAAAACATGAAGTCATACTTGTGCCTTAGGACTTCGATATTCTAGTGATTGGAATTGATCTGTTTTGTATTAAAAGTATGGAACAATTGTAATATTTAACTTTTTTATATATCTATGATATTTTGAGTTATGTTCCTTTTAGCATGTATATATCCATGAATATGTTTATTATTCTAAATGTCCATAGTCGGTCCTATTTGTGGGAACAAACATGAACTTAAGACTATTATGAACATGGATTGGTGGATATTCATAAGGCATGAATATAGAGCAATTGGTTGCTGCCAAAGTTCATAGATATTTGTGGGATACAAATATTGGACTGACCCGCATCTCAAATTTTACTACATGGAATCTTCTAGATTGATCATAAGTAAATTTGAGTAAAGGCGAATATCATTTGGTATCCTCCGACCTGAGATACATATTGGGTTTGATATTCACCAAATGTTATACCTTGAGCTAGTTCTTCACTGCTCTGAAATAATGGACAGTACATAAGGCTATGTTCAGGTATGCTCGAGGTGATGATGAGAAACGTATGTAGTCAAGATGGAATTTGTTCCTCTTATTCGTTGAGAGCAAAATGTCTAAGGCCTGATTAAGTTAAATCAACAAGGAATGATCATTCTGTGTCCTTGGATTTAATATGACATCTGTAACAAAAGGATAAATGATTGGTTCACCTAAATCATTTCAAGTTGGATACTTGAAGGGGATGATGTTATTGAATGGCTTTTAGTCATGCGTATTAAGGGTAGTAAACCGTTGTTAGACGGTATTTACTACTTGCATCAATCTTCTATGAATCTTGATTAAGTGGGAGATTGTTGGATTCTTTATGCCCAAGACACATAGAAGATGTGGTTAGTACGTCATGATCCAAGTCGGGTCATACCCAATAACAAGCTTTGCAAACACCAATATTATTTAATTGATGATATGATCATGCAATTAAATAATTACACCAATTTAGAAAATGGGTTTTCTAAATAAGTTGCATATGAGAGAGAACAACTTATAGGGATATTTTGTTCAAGGGTATTATTTGTAACGTTATTTAAATTGGTTAAGTAACATCAAGTAATAAAGTGTGTAAGAGTTATAAAATTAAAAGGTTAATTTTATAACTTAACTAGTGACAAGTTAAATAAAATGTTTAATGAATTTTAAGGGGGAAAACCCCTTTTGAAAGCAAATTTTCGACAGCCCCTTTACGGGTGGGGTTTTCTTGGTCTTGAAACTTGTTACTCTTAAATACACACACACACTCAACCTCTCTCTCTCTCTCATACATGCAAAGGACTACCAAGAACAAGTTTCTCTTTACTTTATCGAAGAAAATCAAAGCTGAAAATCGGATTTCAGCCCTTCTTGGTCTTTTTTGGTGTCAAAATCCTAGAAAAAGGGTGCTTGCTTGAGGCTTGTGGGTATGGAAGCTTGAGGACACCTATCCTTGGTGTTTTGGTCGCTCAAGGACATCTCCATCTTCAACAAATCTCACGTTTTTGACAGCTCTACAAAGGTTGTAACTTTTGTGTGTTTTTGGTTGTTTTATTCTTCTTGATAGCTTGTTCATACACATATAAATGATCCTATGTTCTTGGGTTTGTTAAAATTATGTTATTAACCTTAATTTTCAGATTATAAATCCTAAGATTAAGGTTTTATTCCCCTGCGTTTTTGTGTTTAAATGGTTAAACTACTTTGATAATGGTCCAACAAACCCAACATAAATAAATTACAACCCAAAATATAAACACAAATATTACAACCCTTTCAAGAATCAAAACCAACATGACAAAACCATAATCAACCAAATCCAAAACACATAAGGTCAAGGCTATGTTATTCACCAAAATATGTATAATATACAACATTCAAGAAAAACAATGAACCCCTTTTTATAACCTTAAAGTTCTGAACATGAACCAAAACTTTAGGGTTTTGTCCAAACAACATAATCAACCATTTGATGTTAAACTTTCAAGGTTTATACTAAAGCATGTAAGTTTAAACCTTGAAACATAAGGGATTCAATCATCCACAACACAGCCCCTAATGGGTTGAAAAAGTCCATGAAAACTAACTTTTCAAGAACTTTTGAAGCACATATTCCACATATCCGGCTCTAGATGCCATTGTTGGGTTTTGTAACAAGTTCATCAAAGCAAGTTTAACCATTTAAACTTCAAAAACGCAGCAGATATTAGGGTTTAAAGTGTGGTTAACAATCTGAAATTTGGACCATTTTAAACCAAAAAACAAAACCCAAGAACGAGGATCATATATATATATATGTGAAATGAAATGCTATCATGAACGAAAAAGCAACCATAGGGTGTTCTTGAAACTACCTTTCAAGAACTAAATGTTGTAGTAAGGATGAGAAGAGGGAGATGATGTTTCTTGAATGTCAAGCCTCCAAAATGGGAGTCCTCAAGCTTGTATACCCACAAGCCTTAGCAAACACCTAACTTGTTAGGTAGTAGGAAACCAAATCGACCCTTCTTCTTACAAAACCGAATGCAGCCAAGCCAAAACCAATTTTTCAGCTTGTAAAACTCGAATTTTCCAGCTTCTAAAACTCGAAATTTTCAGCTTCTAAGTGGAGAGAAGACAACTTTCATGAAGGTGAGAGAAAGAGAGGGTTGATAGAAGAGTGTAAGAGTGTAACAAGTCTTGTAAAAACCAAGACTTAAAGTGACCTTTCAAGGCCCCTAATGGGGCGGCTGAAACCTCCTTTCAAAATGGGTTGCCCCCATCTTTATTTTAAAGAAACTTACACTCTCCACCCACTAGTTTATAAAATTATAACCTCTTTTAATTTTATAACATTAACACATTTTTATTTGTTATCATTTAACTCACTTAAATAATGAAACAAATAATCTCTCATGAACAAATTATCCATATAATGTTGTTCTATTACAAAAGCAACGTTTTAGAAAACCCATTTTCTAAATTGGTGTGAATATTTATTTGTATGATCTCATCAACAAATAAATATTTATTGGTGTTTGTTTAGCTTGTCATTGGGTATGACCTGACTTGGATCATAACGTACTAACCATATCAATCTTGTATGGGTCTTGGGCATACAAGATCCAACACCAAGACAACAAAAAATGTTGTAAATGACTGGAACACTAATCGTATTCAGTCAATATGAATCGCGAATCAAATTGCAACTATGGAATGGAAGTGATTGGATGACAAAGATGAAACTAAAAATGTGACAAATGAAATAAGAAGTCAAATCAAGCACACACGATCAACTAAATTTGATATACTTGTATTTCTCTCCAAATTATGAAATTATATATTTGTACGTCCAAGTTTTCATGAAAGCTTCAAATTATACATGTGAAATAAAGTACGTATGGAAACCAATAAACATAAATAGTTCTCTCATGGAAAGGTTTATCTTCACGTAACAAACTTCAATCCTACCAATTTTCGCTTATTGAACTTTCTTAACACACTATTCAAGTAATTTAATCAAATATAAGCACAATGATTACAAAAATCACACTAAAACACATATGTAACATTTGAATCTATTTTTTAACCAAAACAAAAACTTAACACAAGAGCACTCAACTGACACTATAAATCGATTTACTCCTTCCGAAACTCATCCAAAACACATGGCCTCCGTCTTTAAACCCTCTTGCATGAAAATTCCACTAAAATGAATCAAAATGACAACTATCTATCCCAAGAATCCTTTATCAGCGCCAAGACAACGTTAAAAGTTGAAAATGACTGGAACACTACTCGTATTCGGTCAATATGAATCGAGAATCAAAATACAACTGTTGAATGGAAGTGATAAATTGTCAAAGATAAAACTAAACATGTGACAAATGAATAAGAAGTCAAATCACGATCAACTAAATTTGATCTACTTGTATTTCTCTCCAAGTTGTGTAATTACATATTGTACATCTAAGTTTTCATCAAAGCTTCACATTATACATGTGAAATAAAGTACGTATAAAAAACAATTAAATATAAATGTTCTCTCTTGGAAAGGTTTATCTTGACGTAACAACCTTCAATCCTACTAATTTTCAGTTCTTGAACTTTCTAAATACACTATTGAAGTAATTCAATCAAATATAAGCACAATGATTACTAAAATCACACGAAAAAATACATATGAAAAATTTGAATCTATTATTTAAACCAAAAGGAAAACTTAACACAAGAGCACTCAACTGTTATTATAAATCCATTCACTCCTTCCGACTCTCATCCAAATGTTGGGTTTTATAACATATAAATCAAAGCTAGTTTAACCATTTAAACATGAAAAACGTAACGAAATATAGGTTTAACATATGGTTTCTAATCTGAAAATTTTAACCATTTTAAGCACAAACAAAACCCAAGAATAAGGATCAATAATATATGTGAAGTAGTATGCTATCAAACAAAAGCAACAACCATAGGGTGTACAAAGAAACAACATTTCTTGCACAAGATGTTAAAGATGGAAGAAATGAAGAAGATGGTGTTCTTGAATGTCTAGCCCCCAAGAGAGAAAGTCTCAAGATGTGATACCCACAAGCTCTTCAAACACTTAGCTAGTTAGGGAGCTTTACACCAAAACTCTATACCAAAGCACCTTTAAAAATCCAAATTTTCAGCCTTGTTGGAGGCTATAATCCAAAAATTTCCAGCCTTCTTGAGAGTAGTCTTGCTTAAGTGTGTGTGAGAGAATGGTGTAATTGATGGAAGAGTGTTGTAGTATCTAATGAGTTGCAAAAGCCAAGACAAAAGGGGGGAGTGCCAATGCCTCAAGGGCGGCCGAATCCATCAATTAAAATGGATTTCCCCCCCATTTTAATTTTATAAAAATACACTCCTTTAAATCCATAGTTTATAAAATTAAAACCAATTTTAATTTTATAACATCAATACACTTTTATTTGTTATTATTTAACCAATTTAAATAACAAACAAATAATATCTCATGAACAATTATCCATATAATGTTGTTATTTTACAAAAGCAAAGTTTTAGAAAACCAAGTTTCTAAATTGGTGTCAATATCTATTTGTATGATCTCATCAACAAATAAACATATATTGGTGTTTGTTGAGCTTGTTATTGGGTATGACCCGACTTGGATCATAACGTATTAACCACATCAATCATGTATGTGTCTTAAACATACAAGATCCAACAATCTCCCACTTGCACAAGATTCATAGAAGATTGATGCAAGCAGTAAATACCGCCTAACAACGGTTTACTAACCTTAATACGTATGAGTAAGTGCCATTTAATAACATCATCCTCTTCAAGTACCATACTTGAAAATGTTTTAGGTGAAACAATCATCTATCCTTTTGTCGTAGATGTCATGTTAAATCCTAGAGACACAGAGTGATCATTCTCCATTGATTTAACTTTATCAGGCCTTAGACATCTTACTATCAACGAATAAGAGGGACAAATCCCATCTGGACTACATACGTCTCTCACAATTACCTTATATCATACCTGAACTCAGACTTATGTACTGCCATGTTTCAGAACAGCGAAGAGCTAAGTCAAAGTATAATATCTGGTAAATATCAAGACCCAATATGTGTCTCATGTCACAGGATACCAAATGATGTTCGCCTTTACTCAAAATTACTTATGATCAATCAGGAAGATTCCATGTAGTAATATTTGAGATGCAGGTCAGTCCAATATTTGCATCCCACAAATATCTATGAACTTTTGGCAGCAACCTTTTGCTCTATCTTCTTCCATATGAATATCTACCAATCCAAGTTCATAACAACATTACCTTCATACTCGTTCGCACAAGCATGAACAACTATGGACGTTCTGAGTAAATAATTTACTCATGGATTTCAAACATGAAAAATAGGAATATTAGTTGAATCATTATAACCAAATAATTCATTCAAGTAAGAAGTGGTTACAATATCTCAATACAAAAATTAAAGGTCAAATCCAGTCACTAGAATATTGCAGTCCCATGGCACAAGCATGACTTTCATGCTTTGCCTTTTCAAGAAGCTTCATGAGTGGATCCGCAATGTTTTGATCTGTGTGAACTTTGCGAATACATATCTTTCCCTTTTCAACATCATCCCTTATGTAGTTGAATCTTCGTTCAATGTGCCTAGTCTTTTTATGTGCACGAGGTTCCTTGATTTGAGCAATCGCACCCTCCTTATCACAAAGAATTTCTATGGGGTCCTGAATGGAAGGGACCACCCTTAGGTCGGCAATGAACTTCTTTAACCATGCAGCTTCTTGAGCTGCTAATGAAGCGGCGATGTATTCTGACTCTATACTTGATAATGCCACCACATCTTGCTTAGAGCTCTTCCAAGAGATTTCTCCTCCATTCAAGATGAAAATGTACCCCGATTGTGATCGTGAATCATCCCGATCAGTTTGGATACTCGCATCCGTGTAACCCTTTACTACGAGCTCCTCCTCACCAGATCCATAGATTGGGAACATATCTTTGGTCCTCCTTAGGTACTTAAGTATGTTCTTAACAGCCATCCAATGACTGCTTCCAGGATTTTATGGTATCGGCTTGTCATGCTCAAAGCGCATGACACGTCCGGTCTAGTGCATAACATTGCATACATGATGGATCCTATAGCAGACGCATACGTGATTCCCTTCATTTTGTCTTGCTCATCCTTTGAGCTTGGACATTGAGTCTTACTCAATATCGTTCCTCTTTGAACAGGTATGGTACCTTTCTTAGAGTTTTCCATCTTGAACCTTTTCAAGATCTTATCAATGTATGCACTTTGATTCAAACCTATCAACCGCCTTGATCTATCCCTATAGATCTTTATTCCTAAAATAAAGGCTACTTCACCAAGATCCTTAATAGAGAAACAACTTCCAAGCTAGGTTTTTACACCTTCCATGGTTGGAATGTCATTTCCAAATAGTAGGATGTCATCGACATACAATACTAGGAAGGTGGTGATGCTCCCACTAGCTTTCTTATATACACATGCTTCATCAGCGTTTTTGATGAACCCAAATTTGATTATTTCTTCATCAAAACGGTGATTCCAACTTCTTGATGCTTGCTTCAATCCATAGATTGATTTCTTTAACTTGCATACTTTGTTAGGATGTTTTGAGTTGACAAAAGCTTCAGGCTGAACCACATAGACATCTTCCTCAAGATATCCATTTAGAAAAGCGGTTTTGACATCCATTTGCCAAATCTCATAATTATAATGAGAAGCTATGGCAAATAATATCCTAATAGACTTTAGCATTGCAACCGGTGAGAATCTCTCATCATAATCAACCCCTTGAGTTTGAGTGAAACCTTTTGCTCCAAGTCTAGCTTTACAAGTATTCAAGTTTCCATGCGTATCGGTTTTCTTCTTGAAAACCCACTTGCTTCCAACTATCTTGGAGTTAAGAGGTGGTTCAACCAAGTCCCACACTTGATTGTCATACATGGATTGCATCTCAACGTTCACGGCTTCAAGCCATTTGTCACAATCCAAATTGGACATTGCATCATGATAGGTGGTTGGTTCATCGGAATCTACCACATAGCATCCATCTACGAAAATTCCATATCTTTCAGGTGGATTACTAATTCTACCAGATCTGTGAACGTTTTGTGTACATTGATCAACCACTTGATCATTTAAAACATCCTCGTGTTGAGTGCTAGTGTCAACCAAATGTGTATCAGTTTGTGGTTCTTGATCCTCCTCAAGATTCACAGTTCTACCGCTAGTTCTTTCCATAAGGAACTTAGCTTCTAAGAACTCAGCCTTCTTGGCAACTGTCACACCCCCGCTAAAAGCGGAAACACCGGGATGTAACGAGACCGGGATCGTCATAACACATGGTAAGCGATAGAGATGCAATATAATAAATGATCACATGCGTGTCATGACGACACCCGACAACAAGGGGACTTGTGTCGTGTTTAGTCAATGTTCACGACAACATAGCCATAAGCAACATGATAAACATACACATAATCACATAAGATGAAATTGTAAATATTAATTCCCACAACCAAGGATCAAGTTTCAAAAGATGTTAATTGTTTACAAGCGTTAACATTGTTCAAAAGATTGTTTATCAAAACATGTTAAGTCCCAAAATGCATCCTAGGGTCTCCACTAAGGCAGCACACCTAGATTCCTGGACTTGCATGATCACCTGAAAAGATATGCTTAAAACGGTCAACATACTTGTTGGTGAGCTCGCAGGTTTATGTAATAAAAATGTAAGTGATGCTGTATAATGTAAGCGTAATGGAATACCGTGAATACAGTTATATACACAAGTAAATTCACATGACATGAGCTTTGCAACCAAACCTAGTGACGTACACAAAGAAATTGTCGGCATATATTCACCCAAGGGCCCGTTCCTGGCCACTGATGGTACCAACTAGTATACCATCGAACGAGGGTGGGGGTGTCAACCCAGTAGTACTACCAATACCTAACCGTCGGTTCCCACACTGGAATTAAATAGTTGCAAAGATAGAACCACACAGCAGACCCAAGCATGTATCAAATAGTACTTGCAACATAGTATCACGTTGATTCCTTGTATGTAAAATGTATGTAAGTTGTACAGCATTGAAAATGAGTAAGCATACTTTTCCCCCAAGTTGTAAATGATTGAAATATTGTATAAATGTAAAAGGGGCCACAAAACTCACTTGTTAGGTGGTAAGTATGTATGAGCAATGAATCCAAATGTTGAATGCAAATAAACAGTCAAACACCTATTGACAATTATTGTAAAGCATTAATGATATGATATGATATGTAAGCGCGCAATAATGATGGGTCGGTTCGGGTCGTATCGGCTGGGTCGCGTATAACACACACAAACTGTCACGCGTACTAGATCTTATGTAGATCCAAGTACAAGACATTGTCGCCATTGATGATGATGTTTAAGTAAAAGTCTCATTGTTATTGAAGAAGCATTGAATAGGTGTCAATAGTTATAAGTCGATTGATCGTTGTAAAACGTTAGTCTAATTTGCTTAAAATAGTATTTGTGCCCTTTTTCGCGTTGACTTTAATATTTGTGGCCAAACAATGGCTATTGTGTTAATGTTACCTCAACATCACACGTCATACTCACACCACGCACAAGGAGATCAAACACAACAATTTCAGTCGCATAACAAGGCCAGACGCACGACTCAACCTCCATTCGTACGAATCAACCATCAATCGTGCGAATCAGCTTCATTCGTACGATTGAGCCTTCATTCGTATGACTGGCCTTCAGTCGTACCACACAACACCCAATCGCACGACTCAACCTCCATACGCACGAATCAACCTTCAATCGTGCGAATTAGCTACTTTCGTACGATTGAACCTTCATTCGTGCGATTGGACTCCAGTCGTGCGAATCACGCACAATCGCACACATTCAGTCGGTCACCTGACTCAATCGCACACAATCACTCATACGCATGACTCATTCGCATACACTCATTCGCACGCATGACTCAATCACATACAGACACTCAGTCGCACAACTCAGTCGCACAACATGCCTAGTCGCACAACTCAGTCGCACGATTGACTCAAACGCATGATTCAGTCGCACGACCCACTCAGTCGCACGACTCAATCGCATGGTTGACCCAGTCGCCTGATCTGCAGAATCGCGACTGTGGTCGGGCTGAGCAGCCCCCGAGCTGCTCTAAACACAGGTTTTACACCACAAGGACCTCCAGAAACACTTAACAAACATATACAAACATGAAACACAAGCAAGAAGGCCTCACACGCACCCATACGACCTTGTGTGTTCTGGTTGAACCCGAACACCCGAAACCCTAGTTTTGGACAGCTGTAAAAAGGCTAGAAAATGGACAACCAAAGACAACTACCTGCTAGAAATGAGTAGTCTAAGCTGTAGATGGTGTCTAGACGAAGAAAACAAGACCTCTCGGGTAGGATTCGGTGCTAGAATGAAGATTTTGTGTGTGAAGAGAGGATGAAGATGAAGAAGATGGTGAGAATGAAGTTCTAGGGCTGGTAAGGGGTATTTATACCCAGGCCAAGTTTACAAAATTACAAGTTTAGTCCCTGCACTTAACCCCCGAGTTTTCCCAAATTTGGTTCGGTTGAAAAACGACTTTATTAGATGTTTTATTTTAATTGCAAAAGTACATTTAATGTTGTTATGACTTAAGAAATGGTTATGTTAAAAACATTTAATATATATAAAATGATATATTTGACGTTTTTGAAAATGAAAGTTGTAAAAGTCTTTTAAGGTTAACATATGGTTATAACGAATACACACCCAACGATAATAATGCACACATGATATCCACATAAAGAGTCAAATAAGGATGAGGAATGAGCGATCAAAGAATGTTTAACGGAGAATCACGTTAATTGACGGACCTTAAAGTGACGGATGTCACAGTATCCCCCAGTTGAGAGAATTTCTTCCCGAAATTCAGCTGGAGTTGGGTCCAAGAGTGTCATCCTCGAAAAGATGTGGATATCTGAGTTTCATCTGCACTTCACGTTCCCATGTAAACTCTGGCCCTCGTTTTGAATTCCACCTTACGCGAACAATAGGTATCCTACTGCGCTTCAGTTCCATGATCTCAATGGGTACCTCAACAAAATGAAGCTTGTCGTCAATCTTGATTTCCTCGATTGGCACGTGAAGGGATTCATCGGCCAAACACTTCTTGAGGTTTGACACGTGAAAAGTATCATGCACACCGCTAAGCTCTTGTGGCAACCTTAACCGGTAAGCCCCTGGACTGATCCTTTCAGTGATCTCAAATGGTCCAACGTATCTTGGGGCTAACTTCCCTTTCTTTCCGAATCGAACGACTCCTTTCCAAGGGGAGACTTTGAGTAACACACGATCCCTAACATTGAATTCTAGAGACTTCCGACGATTGTCGGCATAGCTCTTTTGGCGATCTCGTGCGGCTTTAAGTCGATCTTTGATTTGGAAAATCTTGTCTGTTGTTTCTTGGATGATCTCTTGGCCTGTTAGTTGACTTTCACCAATTTCGGCCCAACAAACGGGAGATCTGCATTTCCTTCCATACAACGCTTCAAATGGAGCACATCCAATGCTTGTATGGTAGCTGTTGTTGTAGGAGAACTCAATCAACGGTAAATGAGCATCCCAACTACCACCAAAATCGATTACACACGCTCTCAACATGTCTTCTAGCGTCTGTATAGTTCGTTCACTTTGGCCATCTGTCTGAGGATGATAGGCTGTACTCATGTCTAACCGAGTGCCCATCGCTTTCTGTAGTGTCTGCCAAAATCGTGAAGTGAATCGGCTATCACGGTCGGATATGATTGACACCGGCATGCCGTGCCGTGTCACGACCTCTTTGATGTACAATCTCGCCAACTTATCCATCTTGTAATCTTCTCGGATAGGCAAGAAATGTGCTGACTTTGTCATTCGATCAATAATGACCCATATCGAGTCATGACAGCTGCTTGTTCTAGGGAGTTTGGTAATGAAATCCATAGCTATGTTCTCCCATTTCCACTCGGGAATTTCAGGTTGCTGTAATAATCCCAATGGTTTCTGATGCTCAGCTTTAACTTTGGAACACGTCAAACATCTGCTGACGTATAAAGCAATGTCTTTCTTCATGCCTGGCCACCAGTATAGATCCTTGAGATCGTGATACATCTTGTCTGCACCAGGATGAATAGAATATCGCGTCTTGTGGGCTTCATCCATGACTAAGGTTCGAACACCTCGCCATTTGGGTACCCATATGCGATCCATGAAGTACTGTATACCGTCATCCTTGCGAATCATATGTTTATCCAACCCTCGGAACTCTTCTCCCGCAAGGTTTTCTTCTTTCAATGCCTCACTCTGTGCAATTTGGATCTGAGCTTTCAAGTTGGTTTGTATGGTCAATCCCAACGCTCGTGCACGCAGTGGTTTCACACGTTCTTTACGACTTAAGGCATCAGCCACTACGTTAGCTTTCCCCGGATGATCCCAGATTTCACAATCGTAGTCACTAAGAAGCTCTACCCAACGTCGTTGGCGCATATTAAGTTCCTTCTGATCCAGAATATGTTGAAGGCTCTTATGATCAGTGAAGATGATGCATTTGGTGCCATACAGGTAATGCCTCCAAATCTTGAGTGCAAATACTACAGCGCCCAACTCAAGATCATGAGTGGTGTAGTTCTTTTCGTGCACTTTAAGCTGTCGCGAAGCGTAGGCAATCACCTTATCCTTCTGCATTAGTACACATCCCAATCCTTGATGTGACGCATCGCAGTATACCACAAAATCATCTGTTCCGTCTGGGAGAGACAATATTGGCGCGTTGCACAACTTTTCTTTCAACGTTTGGAACGCTTGCTCTTGTGCATATCCCCAGTCAAACTTCTTGTCTTTCTGAGTAAGCAGGGTTAACGGTTGCGCGATCTTTGAGAAATTCGCGATGAAGCGACGATAACAACCGGCCAATCCTAAAAATTGTCGTATCTCCGATGGTGTCTGGGGCGTATCCCATTTCTTCATCGCTTCGATTTTGCCAGGATCTACATGAATCCCGTCCTCGTTAACCACATGACCCAAAAACTTCACTTCCCGCAACCAAAACTCACACTTTGAAAACTTGGCGAAAAGTTTCTCTTCTCATAGCAGCTCCAAAATTGCCCGAAGATGTTCTACATGATCCTCTTTTGATCGGGAGTAGATGAGTATATCGTCTATGAACACGATCACGAACTTATCCAAGTAAGGTTTGCACACCCGATTCATTAGATCCATGAACACAGCTGGTGCGTTGGTCAATCCGAACGGCATGACCAAGAACTCATAGTGCCCATAACGAGTCCTGAACGCAGTCTTCGGTATATCGTCCTCGAAAACCCTTAGCTGATGATAACCAGAATGAAGATCGATCTTCGAAAAATACGAAGCTCCTTGCAGCTGATCAAATAAGTCGTCGATCCTGGGGAGAGGATATCAGTTCTTCACCGTCAACTTGTTCAGTTCACGGTAATCGATGCACATACGGAACGATCCATCCTTCTTCTTGACAAATAGTACCTGCGCTCCCCACGGCGAATGACTCGGTCGGATAAAACCCTTCTCCAGTAGTTCCTGTAACTAACTAGACAACTCTTGCATTTCGGATGGCGCTAGTCGATATGGCGTTTTTGCTACCGGTGTAGCTCCAGGAACCAACTCTATACGGAATTCCACCTGTCGTGGAGGAGGCAAACCAGACAAGTCATCTGGAAATACTTCTGGGTAATCCCGTACCACTGGAATATCCACCAGTTTCCTTTCTTCGTCTTTCTTTTCAACCACATGAGCCAGAAAAGCATAGCACTGCTTTCGTAAACTCTGGCGTGCTTTCATGCAGGAAATAAGCTTTAAGTTCTTACCCGGTCGTTCTCCCTGAACCTTGAGTACTTCCCCGTTTGGCATAGGGATACGTACTACTTTATCTCGACAGACAATCTCTGCTCCATTTTACGACAACCAATCCATACCCACAATCACATCGAAGCTTCCTAACTCGAAGGGTATCAAATCTATATCGAAGGCATGATCCTCCAGCGTCAACGAACACTTCCTAATAATCTCATCGGCCTGAACAACTCTACCATTGGCCATTTCTACAAAGTAACTAGTTTCTAGCCTACTAGGACTCAAATCAAGCAATTGCACAAACTCGGAAGATATAAAACTATTGTCTGCTCCAGTATCAAATAATATAGATGCAAAGTGATGATTGAGTAAGTGCGTACCCGTGACAACATTCGGGTCCTGACGAGCATCATTGGCTCCAATGACGAATGCACGTCCCCGAGCTGCATTCCCCTGAGTAATCGGGCCTTGATTCCCAGCGATAGCCATCACCTGCTGCTGGTTGTTTCCCTGTTGACCCGGTGCCCGATTCAGCCTGGGACACATGTTTCTGTAGTGATCAGGGCTCCCACACTCAAAGCAAGCTCTTGCATTCCCGGCGGGGTTAACCGCGTTGACGGGTGCTACCAGATTTGGCGCAGTTCTACAGTCCCTCGCCAAATGACCCGGGCACCTACAGTTCGCGCACACCCGGCACTACGTCCCTGGGGGATGATGATAATTGCACCTATCACATTTGGGGTGCGGCCCCACATACTCTTTCCTGGCCTGACACACGGCCACAAAATTCCTGGTCGGTTTAGCCCTCTTTTCAAACTTCCCGGCACTCGACCGGCTCGATTCCCCAACATCCTTTCGCTTCTCGGCTCCTCTGCCCAAAACCCCAGTTCTAACCATCTCATCAGTCGAAGCGCCGGCTTTCAGAATTGCGCTTTGAATAGTAGGAGGAGCGGTTGTTGTAACCATCGCTCTAATTTGAGGCGCGAGTCCCCAAATGTACCTTTCAATCCTCTTTGATTCCGGCGTGACTAGATGCGGAACCAATCTTGCAAGCTCATGAAAACGATCGGTATAAGCTGCATGCCCTGCCCCCACCATAGCATGATTCCAGAACTCATGCTCTAACTTCTGCATCTCGTTGAGAGGGCAGTATTCCTCAGTGATCAAAGCTTTAAACTGATCCCATGACATCTGCATCGTAGATTCTCTTCCTCGAGCTTGGACCTGGGTGTTCCACCAGGTTAGGGCCTTACCCTGTAGCGAACAAGTGGCATACTTGATCCTTTGACTGTCGAGGCACTCGCTAATATCAATCACTGCCTCCATCTTTTCCAGCCACCTGGTTAGGGCTATTGCCCCACCTTTCCCATCGAATTCCCTCGGTTTACAAGCCACAAATTCCTTGTACGAACATCCCCGACGAGCATTAACCACCCAGTCTCAATACCGGCAGTACCACCATTCTCGGTTTCCTGGTTGCTCTCGTTTTCGGTCGGGTTTCCGTTTCCCGTCTCAGTTTCGATCCCACCTTGGGCTCCATCATTGTTGCCACCATCCCCGTGAGGGTGGTGTTGTTGGAGTGCGTCGCTCACTTGGGCCACGATAGTAGGAATCAGTGCGGCTAATTGCTGAGCGATCAAGGCTGCCATGTCAGCGTTCCCTGTTCCTTGACTGTTACTGGCAGGAGCATCATTTGTTCTCGGTGCTCTGCCCCTGCCTCGGCCTCTGCCCCTTGGGGCTTCACTCCTGCCACTATTGCTACGGGTAACTCTTCGAGGCGGCATGTTCTATTCATAGAAAAGTAAACACATAAGCTTATATCAATTGAAAGTGTATATCCATAACACTCATCATGTTTAGTATTCCATGTCAATATCACACTTATTGTCATCACACATCGCATGCAATTCGTGCAGTTCTCACACCATGAATTGATAGTGTTTCAATGATAATCCATCACAACAGTTGTAAGTCCATGTGTACAATCACGTTTAGTCTAGCGGAGGTTGTCTATCTACTCCTCTTTCGAGGTTTCAGACATAATCCTCCTTAGGGTTAATCTCAATGTCCAAGGTCAAGCGCAATAGCATGATCTGTGAAGATCTCTTCGGGTTTAATACCCAGATCTGATAAACTAACTCGGCGCGCAGAGGGAACGGAAGATCCAATAGAAGCATCCCATAAAAGAGTGAGCACAAGGGCTCTCTCATAGGGCGGAAAGATCACATAACAAATAGATGAACAAATCAAGCAGCGAGGAACACATACACGAGATATAATATGCATACAGAGTCCTAGCATGCAAATCTACATGAAGGTTCCTAGGTTATAGTCTAGGTCAAGCGTATTGCCTAATTTTCTATAACCAATGGCTCTGATACCAATCTGTCACACCCCCGCTAAAAGCGGAAACACCGGGATGTAACGAGACCGGGATCGTCATAACACATGGTAAGCGATAGAGATGCAATATAATAAATGATGACAGGCGTGTCATGACGACACCCGACAACAAGGGGACTTGTGTCGTGTTTAGTCAATGTTCACGACAACATAGCCATAAGCAACATGATAAAGATACACATAATCACATAAGATGAAATTGTAAATATTAATTCCCACAACCCGGGAACAAGTTTCAAAAGATGTTAATTGTTTACAAGAGTTAACATTGTTCAAAAGATTGTTTATCAAAACATGTTAAGTCCCAAAATGCATCCTAGGGTCTCCACTAAGGCAGCACACCTAGATTCCTGGACTTGCATGATCACCTGAAAAGATATGCTTAAAACGGTCAACATAATTGTTGGTGAGCTCGCAGGTTTATGTAATAAAAATGTAAGTGATGCTGTATAATGTAAGCGTAATGGAATACCGTGAATACAGTTATATACACAAGTAAATTCACATGACATGAGCTTTGCAACCAAACCTAGCGACGTACACAAAGAAATTGTCGGCATATATTCACCCAAGGGCCCGTTCCTGGCCACTGATGGTACCAACTAGTATACCATCGAACGAGGGTGGGTTGTCAACCCAGTAGTACTACCAATACCTAACCGTCGGTTCCCACACTGGAATTAAATACTTGCAAAGATAGAACCACACAGCAGACCCAAGCATGTATCAAATAGTACTTGCAACACTGTATCACGTTGATTCCTTGTATGTAAAATGTATGTAAGTTGTACAGCATTGAAAATGAGTAAGCATACTTTTCCCCCAAGTTGTAAATGATTGAAATATTGTATAAATGTAAAAGGAGCCACGAAACTCACTTGTTAGGTGGTAAGTATGTGTGAGCAATGAATCCAAATGTTGAATGCAAATAAATAGTCAAACACCTATTGACAGTTATTGTAAAGCATTAATGATATGATATGATATGATATGTAAGCGCGCAATAATGATGGGTCGGTTCGGGTCGTATCGGCTGGGTCGCGTATAACACACACAAACTGTCACGCGTACTAGATCTTATGTAGATCCAAGTACAAGACATTGTCGCCATTGATGATGATGTTTAAGAAAAAGTCTCATTGTTATTGAAGAAGCATTGAATAGGTGTCAATAGTTATAAGTCGATTGATCGTTGTAAAACGTTAGTCTAAGTTGCTTAAAATAGTATTTGTGCCCTTTTTCGCGTTGACTAAAATATTTGTGGCCGAACAATGGCTATTGTGTTAATGTTACCTCAACATCACACGTCATACTCACACCACGCACAAGGAGATCAAACACAACAATTTCAGTCGCATAACAAGGCCAGACGCACGACTCAACCTCCATTCGTACGAATCAACCCTCAATCGTGCGAATCAGCTTCTTTCGTACGATTGAACCTTCATTCGTGCGATTGGACTCCAGTCGTGCGAATCACGCACAATCGCACACATTCAGTCGGTCACCTGACTCAATCGCACACAATCACTCATACGCATGACTCATTCGCATACACTCATTCACACGCATGACTCAATCGCATACAGACATTCAGTCGCACAACTCAGTCGCACGACATGCCTAGTCGCACAACTCAGTCGCACGATTGACTCAAACGCATGATTCAGTCGCACGACCCACTCAGTCGCACGGCTCAATCGCATGGTTGACCCAGTCGCCTGATCTGCAGAATCGCGACAGTGGTCGGGCTGAGCAGCCCCCGAGCTGCTCTAAACACGGGTTTTACACCACAAGGACCTCCAGAAACACTCAACAAACATATACAAACATGAAACACAAGCAAGAAGGCCTCACACGCACCCATACGACCTTGTGTGTTCGGGTTGAACCCGAACACCCGAAACCCTAGTTTTGGACAGCCGTAAAAAGGCTAGAAAATGGACAACCAAAGACGACTACCTGCTAGAAATGAGTAGTCTAAGCTGTAGATGGTGTCTAGACGAAGAAAACAAGACCTCTCGGGTAGGATTCGGTGCTAGAATGAAGATTTTGTGTGTGAAGAGAGGATGAAGATGAAGAAGATGGTGAGAATGAAGTTCTAGGGCTGGTAAGGGGTATTTATACCCAGGCCAAGTTTACAAAATTACAAGTTTAGTCCCTGCACTTAACCCCCGAGTTTTCCCAAATTTGGTTCGGTTGAAAAACGACTTTATTAGATGTTTTATTTTAATTGAAAAAGTACATTTAATGTTGTTATGACTTAAGAAATGGTTATGTTAAAAACATTTAATATAAATATAAAATGATATATTTGACGTTTTCGAAAATGAAAGTTGTAAAAGTCTTTTAAGGTTAACATATGGTTATAACGAATACACACACAACGATAATAATGCACACATGATATCCACATAAAGAGTCAAATAAGGATGAGGAATGAGCGATCAAAGAATGTTTAACGGAGAATCACGTTAATTGACGGACCTTAAAGTGACGGATGTCACAGCAACAAACTCCTTTTGTTCTAATGGATCATAGAAATAATATCCCATAGAATCTCTAGGATATCCAATTAAGATGCACTTAGTTGAATGGCTTTCTACTTGTTTGAGGTGGAAGTCTTAACATTAGCCTCACAACCCCATACCGTTAAATATGACAGTGATGGAACTCTTCCATGCCATATTTCAAAAGGTGTCGTTTCCACTTTCTTGTTTGGGGCCATATTCAAAATACGGGCTGTAGAGAGCAAAGCGAAACCCCAAAATGATAGAGGCAGTGAGCTTCTAGCCATCATAGATCGAACCAAATCTAATAGAGTTTGATTTCTCCTCTCGGACACGCCATTATGTTGTGGCGTTCCAGGTGGAGATAGTTGTGAGACAATACCACAATTTCTAAGATGATCTCTAAAAGCATCACTTAGGTATTCACCTCCTCTATCGGTGCGGAGAATTTTTATTTTCTTGTTGAGTTGATTTTTCTACTTTGTTTTGGAAGATTTTGAACATTTCAAAAGCTTCATCTTTGTGTCTTAACAAGTACACATAACCATATCGACTACAGTCATCGGTAAAGGTAATGAAGTATCTTTCATGGTACCTAGTCATTAGCTTAAAAGTACCACATACATCCGAATGTATGATGTTGTAACACCCCGAAAAGTCGAAACGAGTCATTAAGGATAATGGGCTTAAATAATGGGTATTTAATAAAAGAAGGAAATGGGTTATGGGCCAAATTGGGTTTATGGACAAGAGCCTAAGTGTTTAAGGCCCATAATCAGCCCTTAACCTACCCAAATCAGCCTCCATCTCCATCATTACAACCCTAGCCACCTAAATTCGTAGAGAGAAAGTAGAGAGAGAAAGTGGAGAAAACTCAATATTTGAAGCTTCCAAGGTTAAGAGATTGAAGATCTGGGTGTTAGAGCATCAAGATCTAAGAAAGAAGCAACAAATCCAGGTAAGAATCGACCTCTAAACCCTTCTGTAGATCAAACCCGGATTCTAGGGTTTAAGGTTTTGAAAAGTTGCAAAGAATCGCATAAAGGTCACATTCTTACGTATGAAAACATGTATAAAGCTTAGATTTAGCCTCATGGATGATAAACTAAGAGATTGGACGTAAAAAGTTATGATTTTGGGTTAAAAACGGACTGGTTCGTGACTTTTATGCGATCTGCGAAACTGTATATTTATCCAGCGAATTTGCATATTCAATCAGCGAAACTATGAGAACTTCCTGCGAAACTATAGTTTTGCAGGTAGTTTCGCAGACATGGTTTTCCAAAGAAAGTTGGGCGAAACTGGCAGCGAAGATGCCAGCGAAACTGCCAGCGAAGGTGCCAGCGAAACTAGCAGCGAAACTGCTGGTGAAATTAGCAGCGAAAGTGTTGGCGATCTAGCTGCGAAATTGCTGATCTTGCAGCAAATTAGCAGCGAATTTAGGCATAAATTAACCCCTTTAAGTGTCAGCTTATCTGCAGGCTGCGTAGAGTGATCCTAGCCTTGTAAGTTAGTTTTGAAGTTAGTCTTGGTATCCAGGTGAGTTTTAGATCCCCTATTTATAAGTTTTCCATGTTTTAGGGCTATTATGCATACTAAATATACGTTTTTAAATGACCAAGATTTGAAGGGATTTTAACAGGAAGAACGATTTTTCTATAAGTAAATGTGCTATATAAATGTTTAAATATAAAAGGTCAGCCCGGCCCCAGCCAGGGGCGTTGCCCCTTGGACCCCACTAGGGGCTGCTGCCCCTAGGACCCCACTGTCAGGGGCTGCCGCCCCCGAACCGCCGCTGTCCCGCGGAGGGTCGGTTATGGTTTATGATGAGTAGTACTTGGTATGTTGTGTACTTAATAAGTTAAGTATTATATATTAAAGTGGAAGATGATATTAATGAAAAGCGAAACTTAATGAATGTTACCCCTGGGCCCGTTTGTTGATGTAAAGTCTTGCAAGCACTATGATAGACTTCACTTATGTGAGTCTGATGTATGATGATGGATCTATATTCATGAGCGGGCTATGTGCCTTGCAGTGTGGATCAACTGTCGGGGTTAGCTACCGTTTTCATGTGTACCGACAGGGATTGGCATTTGTTGTCAATCAACATGGAGCTCTTGCTTTATGCAATCTTGTTTATGATGAAAGTGAAAGATAATGAAAGAATGAAAGATAATGAACATGCTTATTATGATGCAAGTTATATTATGTACTATGATGTATGCATGGTCATTATATGAGGGATAAAGTTTATATTTTCTTATATTATTTAAAACTAGAACTCACTCAGCGAAGCTGACTTTTATGCATAATAGTTGGCAGGTAAACGCTGATGCTGAGGATGGCACACGGAGCTACTTGGGGAGCTATGGATGGCATTCAAGTTTATGAAAATCTTTATTGTAATTTAAGAACAAGTAATATGTTTTGTTTACAATTAAATGATAAATGTATGAGTACGATGTGTTTTCAAAGGTTTAAATGAATGTCTAATTATTTCCGCTGCAATGTTTTATTATTAAACTGATTTTATGCTATGATTAACCAACTATGAGGCTTCCCGAGAACGGGGCCTTACAGATGCCTAATAAATCTTTTGCCCTTTCGGATTTGCCACTAAACGGTGCCTTAGTCATTTTACCTTGTAAACAAGATTCACATACATTATATGAATCATCTTCATTTGCTTTTAAAAGACTGTTTCTTTTGAAGTGTTTGTATGCGCTTCTTGTTTATATGACCAAGACGGCAATGCCAAAGATAGGTATCACTCAAATCCAATTTGAGTTTCTTAGTGGTGGTTTGGTACAATGAGCTATCATATAATGTGTTTTCACGAACCAATTCATAAATACCATTAACAGGAATAGCTTTAAAATAAAATGTGCCATTTAAAGAAACATGAATTTCATTCTCAATAAATGACAAAACATAACCGTATTGTCTTAATTGGGCAACAAAAATAATATTCCTAGTCAAACTAGGAGCATACAAAATATTGTTCAAAATTGCTTCCAAACCATTTGGAAGCTTCAAGATCTAGTCCCCTCGGCCTTCAACTTGAACCTTTGCCCCATTCCCCATGTAGAGGCTTACATCCCCTTTCTTGAAGTCCTTACTTGTTTTGAACCCCTGCAATAAGTTGCAAATGTGAGTTCCACATCCGATATCCAATACCCATGTGTTATAGGATATTAAATTTAGATCAATATGAATCATGAAAATTGTACCTGAGGTTTGCCCTGCATCCCTCTTTGCTTGTAACTCTATGAGATGGACTGGGCAATTTCTTGACCAATGTCCAATCTCCCCATACTTAAAGCATGGGTCATTTGAAGCAACCTTTTGCTTCTTCTCCGTCGGTTTCGGTGGTGGCGCTCTTACCACTCCCTTTCCCTTTCCCTTTCCCTTTCCCTTAAAGTGCCCCTTACCCTTGGCTACATTTGCCTTGGGTGTGGGGTGAGGCCTCTTCTTGTTCCCACCTTCATTGACAGTGAGAACGGGTAAAACCCTTTTACCCATGGCCGCCTCGGCAGTTTTGAGCATAGAGTGAAGCTCACTTATGTTCTTGTCCCATCCAATCATGTTATAATTCATGACAAAGTTGTCAAACCTTTTTGACAAAGAGTTGAGGATCAAATCCGTAGCCAACTCTTTCGAGACGGAACAATTCAGCCTTTCGAGGCGGTCGATGTGGCTTTTCATCTTAACTACATAAAATGAAACAGATTGGGTGTCTTCCATACGACACGTATGGAGTGCTCGAACAGTTTCGAAGCGCTCAACCCGTGCTTGTTGTTGGAACGTTTCCTTCAACTGGGTTATCATGTCGATGCTCCATGATGTTCATACTCCTTTTGGAGATCTGGAATCATACTTGCCAACATGAGGCAAGATACTTGGACCGAGTCCTTAGTGTATTTTACCAAATTATTGTAGGCCTCCTCATCATCCTCACTAGGTTGATCGGGAATCGGATCGTCTAATATGTATGATCGTTTCTCTTGTTTGAGAACAATTCTCAAGTTTCGAAACCAATCAATAAACTTATTATGGTTTAGACGCTCCTTTTGGAGAATGGTCCTTAGTGATAGTGAGTGAGTTGACAACACTTGTTTGCAATCACAAGTTGAGTGCATAAGCATAGCCACTAAGTTGACAACACTTGTTTGCCATCACAAGTGGTGTCATGAGGTCTTTCCTAAGGGTAGAGATGACACATCAAAATGTGTCCATGAACTCCCACTTGAAACCACATCCAAATGCTTCAAGTGTCCATGTCTTTTGTGTCCTTCTTTGAGTCTTCATCTTGTGCATCTTCTTTTACAAAAATCATATCCTAATAAAATTTTTCTAATAAAAGAAATGCATCTAATCTATTTATTACATAACCAAATGAATAAATAAATTACAACCCAAAATACAAAACACAAAATTACAACCCTTACAAAAATCAAAACCAACATGACAAATCACAATCAACCAAAACCAAAACATAAGGCCAAGGCTATGTTATGCACCATAATGATAAACATATTCAACATCCAAGAAAACCCCTTATTTCAGCCCTAACGTTGCAGCCAACATGAACCAAAACTTTAAGGTTTGTCCAAACAACACAATCAACCATTTGATGTAAATCTTTTAAGGTTTATACTAAAGCATGTAAGATTAAACCTTGAAACATAAGGGATTCATACATCCACAACAAAACAGCCCCTAATGGGTTGAAAAAGTCCATGAAAACTAACTTTTAAAGACCTTTTGAAGCACATATTCCACATATCCGGCTCTGATACCATTGTTGGGTTTTGTAACATTTAAATCAAAGCTAGTTTAACCATTTAAACATGAAAAACGCAGCGGAATATAGGTTTAACATATGGTTTGTAATCTGAAAATTTTAACCATTTTAAAGCACAAACAAAACCCATGAATAAGGATCAATAATATATGTGAAGTAGTATGCTATCAAACAAAAGCAACAACCATAGGGTGTACAAAGAAACAACCTTTCTTGCACAAGATGTTGAAGATGGAAGAAATGAAGAAGATGGTGTTCTTGAATGTCCAGCCCCAAAGAAAGAAAGCCTCAAGATGTGATACCCACAAGCTCTTCAAACACTTAGCTAGTTAGGGAGCTTTACATCAAAACTCTATACCAAAGCACCTTCAAAATTCCGAAATTTCAGCCTTGTTGGAGGCTATAATCCGAAAATTTTCAGCCTTCTTGAGAGTATTCTTGCTAAAGTGTGTGTGAGAGAATGGTGTAATTGATGGAAGAGTGTTGTAGTATCTAATGAGTTGCAAAAGCCAAGACAAAAGGGGGGAGTGCCAATGCCTCAAGGGCGGCCGAATCCATCAATTAAAATGGGTTCCCCCCATTTTAATTTTATAAAAAATACACTCCTTTAAATCCATAGTTTATAAAATTAAAACCAATTTTAATTTTATAACATCAACACACCTTTATTTGTTATTATTTAACAAATTTAAATAACAAACAAATAATATCTCAAGAACATTATCCATATAATGTTGTTCTTTTACAAAAGCAAAGTTTTAGAAAACCAATTTTCTAAATTGGTGTCAATATTTATTTGTATGATCTCATCAACAAATAAAGATATATTGGTGTTTGTTTAGCTTGTTATTGGGTATGACTCGACTTGGATCATAACGTATTAACCACATCAATCCTGTATGTGTCTTGGACATACAAGATCCAACACCAAAACACATGACCTCCGTCTTTAAACCCTCTTACCTAGAAATTCAACTAAAATGTATCAAAACGACAACTCTCTATCCTAATAATCCTTTATCAAGCGCCAAGACAACGATAAAAGTTGTAAATGACTGGAACGCTACTCGTATTCACTCAATATGAATCGCGAATCAAATTGGAACTATGGAATGGAAGTGATCGGATGACAAAGATGAAACTAAAAATGTGACAAAAGAAAAAGAAGTCAAATCAAGCACACATGATCAACTAAATTTGATCTACTTGTATTTCTCTCCAAATTGTGTAATTACATATTTGTACGTCCAACTTTTCATGAAAGCTTCAAATTCTACATGTGAAATGAAGTACGTATAAAAAACCAATATATATAAATAGTTCTCTCACGGAAAAGTTTATCATTACGTACCAACCTTCAATCCTACCAATTTTAGGTTTTTGAACTTTCTACACACACTATTGAAGTAATTCACTCAAATATAAGCACAATGATTACTAAAATCACACTAAAAACATATATGAAACTTTTGAATCTATTGTTTAAACCAAAGCGAAAACTTAACAAAAGAGTACTCAACTGACACTATAAATCGATTTACTCCTTACCGAAACTCATCCAAAACACATGACCTCCATCTTTAAACCCTCTTTCCTAGAAATTCCACTAAAATGTATCAAAACGACAACTCTCTATCCCAAAAATCCTTTATCAAGCGCTAAGACAACTATAAAAGTTGTAAATGACTGGAACACTAATCGTATTCAGTCAATATGAATCGCGAATCAAATTGCAACTGTGGAATGGAAGTGATTGGATGACAAAGATGAAACTAAAAATATGACAAATTAATAAGAAGTCAAATAAAGCACACACGATAAACTAAATTTGATCTACTTTTATTTCTCTTCAAATTGTGAAATTACATATTTGTACGTCCAAGTTTTCATGAAAGATTCAAATTATACATGTGAAATAAAGTACGTATAGAAAACCAATAAATATAAATAGTTCTCTCATTGAAAGGTTTATCTTCACGTAACAACCTTCAATCCTACTAATTTGCGCTTCTTGAACTTTCTTAACACACTATTGAAGTAATTTAATCAAATATAAGCACAATGATTACTAAACTCACACTAAAAAACACATATGTGACATTTAAATCTACTGTTTAAACCAAAACGAAAATATAACACAAGAGCACTCAACTGACACTATAAATCGATTCACTCCTTCTGAAACTCATCAAAAACACATGACCTCCGTCTTTAAACCCTCTTGCCTAGAAATTCCACTAAAATGTATCAAAATGATAACTCTCTATACGAAAAATCATTTATCAAGCGCCAAGAAAACGATAAAAGTTGTAAATGACTGGAACACTACTCGTATTCTATCATATGAATCACGAATAAATTTCAACTGTGGAATGGAAGTGATCAAATGTCAAAGATGAAACTAAACATGTGACAAATGAATAAGAAGTCAAATCAAGCACACACGATCAACTAAGTTTGATCTACTTGTATTTCTCTCCAAATTGTGTATTTACATATTTGTACATCCAAGTTTTCATAAAAGCTTCAAATTATAGATGTGAAATGAAGTAAGTATAAAAGACTAATAAATATAAATAGTTCTCTCATTAAAGGTTTATCTTCACGTAACAATCTTTAATCCTACCATTTTTTGGTTCTTGAACTTTCTAAACACAATATTGAAGTAATTCACTCAAATATAAGGACAATGATTACTAAAATCACACTAAAAAACACATATGAAACATTTGAATCCATTGTTTAACAAAAACAAAAACTTAACACAAGAGCACTCAACTGACATATAAATCGATTTACTCCTTCCGAAACTCATCCAAAACACATGACCTTTGTCTTTAAACTATCTTGCCTAGAAATTCCACTAAACTGACTCAAAACAACACCTCTCGATCCAAAGAATCATTTATCAAGCGCCAAGACAACGATAAAAGTTATAAATGACTGGAACACCACTCGTATTCGGTCAATATGAATCGAGAATCAAACTACAATTGTTGAATGGAAGTGATCAAATGTCAAAAATGAAACTAACCATGTGACAAATGAATAAGAAATCAAATCAAGCAGACACGATCAACTAAATTTGATCTACTTGTATATCTCTCCAAGTTGTGTAATTACATATTTGTACATCTAAGTTTTCATGAAAGCTTCACATTATACATGTGAAACAAAATACGTATAAAAAACCGTTAAATATAGCTGGTTCTCTCATGGAAAGGTTTATTTTGAAGTAACAACCTTCAGTCCTACCAATTTTTGGTTCTTGAACTTTCTAAATACACTATAGAAGTTATTCAATCAAATATAAGCACAATGATTACTAAAATCACACTAAAAAACACATATGAAACATTTGAGTCTATTATTTAAACCAAAACGAAAACTTAACACAAGAGCACTCAACTGACACTATAAATCGATTCACTGCTTTCGAAACTCATCCAAAACACATGACCTCCGTCTTTAAACCATCTTGCCTAGAAACTCCACTAAAATGAATCAAAACAACAACTCTCTATCCAAAGAATCCTTTATCAAGCGCCATGACAACGATAAAAGTTGTAAATGACTGGAACACTACTGGTGATCAGTCAATGTGAATCAAATTGCAACTGTGGAATGGAAGTGATCAAATGTAAAAGATGAAACTAAACATATGACAAATGAAAAAGAAGTCAAATCAAGCCGTCACGATCAACTAAATTTGATCTACTTGTATTTCTCTCCAAGTTGTGTAATAACATATTTGTACATCTAAGTTTTTATGAAAGCTTCACATTATACATGTGTAATAAAGTACGTATAATAAACCATTAAATATAAATAGTTCTTTCATGGAAAGGTCTACCTTGATGTAAAAACCTTCAATCCTATCAATTTTTAGTTCTTGAACTTTCTAAACACACTATTGAAGTAATTCAATCAAATATAAGCACAATGATTACTAAAGTCACACTAAAAAAACACATATGATACATTTGAGTCTATTCTTTAAACCAAAATGAAAACTTAACACAAGAGCACTAAACCGACACTATAAATCGATTCACTCCTTCCAAAACACATGAACTCCGTCTTTAAACCCTCTTGCCTAGAAATTCCACTAAAATGTATCAAAATGATAACTCTCTATCCGAAAAATCCTTTATCAAGCGCCAAGACAACGATAAAAGTTGTAAATGACTGGAACACTACTCGTATTCAGTCATATGAATCGCGAATAAATTGCAACTATGGAATGGAAGTGATCAAATATCAAAGATGAAACTAAACATGTGACAAATGTATAAGAAGTCAAATCAAGCACACACGATCAACTAAATTTGATCTACTTGTATTTCTCTCCAAGTTGTGTAATTACATATTTCTACATCCAAGTTTTCATGAAAGCTTCACATTATACATGTGAAATGAAGTACGTATAAAAACCATTAAATATAAATAGTTCTCTCATGGAAAGGTTTATCTTGAAGTAACAACCTTCGTTCCTACCAATTTTCAGTTCTTGAACTTTATAGACACAATATTGAAGTAAATCAATTCACTCCTTTCGAAACTCATCCAAAACACATGACCTTTGTCTTTAAACCCTCTTGCCTAGAAACTCCACTAAAATGAATCAAAACGACAACTCTTTATCCCAAGAATCCTTTATTGAGTGCCAAGACAACCTTAAATGTTGTAAATGACTGGAACACTATTCGTATTCAGTCAATTTGAATGGTGACTCAAATTGAAACTGTGGAATGGAAGTGATCGGATGACAAAGATGAAACAAAAAATGTGACAAATGAATAAGAAGTCAAATCAATCAGGCACGATCAACTAAATTTGATCTACTTGTATTTCTCTTCAAATTGTGTAATTACATATTTGTACATCCAAGTTTCAATGAAAGCTTCAAATTATACATGTGAAATAAAGTGCATATAAAAACCAATAAATATAAATAGTTCTCTCATGGAAAGGTTTATCTTCACCTAACAACCTTCAATACTACCAATTTTCGGTTCTTTAACTTACTAAACACATTATTGAAGTAATTCAATCAAATATAAGCACAATGATTACTAAAATCACACTAAAAAACACATATAAATCGATTCACTCCTTTCGAAACTCTTCCAAAACACATGACCTTCATCTTTAAACCCTATTGCCTAAAAATTCCACTAAAATGTATCAAAACGACAACTCTCGATCCCAAGAATCCTTTATCAAGCGCCATGACAACGATAAAAGTTGTAAATGAGTGGAACACTACCCGTATTCACTCAATATGAATTGCAAATCAAATTGCTACTGTGGAATGGAAGTGATCGGATGACAAAGATGAAACTACAAATGTGACAAAAGAAAAAGAAGTCAAATCAAGCACACATGATCAACTAAATTTGATATACTTGTATTTCTCTCCAAATTGTGTAATTACATATTTGTACATCCAAGTTTTCATGAAAGCTTCAAATTCTACATGTGAAATGAAGTATGTATAAAAAACCAATAAATATAAATAGTTCTCTCACAGAAAGGTTTTTCTTTACGTAACACCCTTCAATCCTACCAATTTTTGGTTCTTGAACTTTCTACTACTGAAGTAATTCACTCAAATATAAGCACAATGATTACTAAAATCACACTAAAAAAACATATATGAAACATTTGAATCTATTGTTTAAACCAAAATGAGAACTTAACACAAGAGTACTCAACTGACACTATAAATCGATTTACTCCTTCCGAAACTCATCCAAAACACATGACCTCCATCTTTAAACCCTCGTGCCTAGAAATTCCACTAAAATGTATCAAAACGACAACTCTCTATCCTAAAAATCCTTTATCAAGTGGTAAGACAACCATAAAAGTTGTAAATGACTGGAACACTAATCGTATTCAGTAAATATGAATCGCGAATCAAATTGCAACTGTGGAATGGAAGTGATTGGATGACAAAGATGAAACTAAAAATATGACAAATTAATAAGAAGTCAAATCAAGCACACACGATAAACTAAATTTGATCTGCTTTTATTTCTCTCCAAATTGTGAAATTACATATTTGTACGTCCAAGTTTTCATGAAAGCTTCAAATTATACATGTGAAATAAAGTACGTATAGAAAACCAATAAATATAAAAAGTTCTCTCATGGAAAGGTTTATCTTCATGTAACAACCTTCAATCCTACTAATTTGCGTTTCTTGAACTTTTTTTACACACTATTGAAGTAATTTAATCAAATATAAGCACAATGATTACTAAAATCACACTAAGAAACTCATATGTGACATTTGAATCTACTGTCTAAACCAAAACAAAAATATAATACAAGAGCACTCAACTGACACTATAAATCGATTCACTCCTTCTGAAACTCATCCAAAACACATGACCTCCGTCTTTAAACCCTCTTGCCTAGAAATTCCACTAAAATGTATCAAAATGATAACTCTCTATCCGAAAAATCCTTTATCAAGTGCCAAGACAACGATAAAAGTTGTAAATGACTGGAACACTACTCGTATTCAGTCATATGAATCGCGAATAAATTGCAACTGTGGAATGGAAGTGATCAAATGTCAAAGATGAAACTAAACATGTGACAAAGGAATAAGAAGTCAAATCAAGCACACACGATCAACTAAATTTGATCTACTTGTATTTCTCTCCAAGTTGTGTAATTACATATTTCTACATCCAAGTTTTCATGAAAACTTCACATTATACATGTGAAATGAAGTACGTATAAAAAACCATTAAATATAAATAGTTCTCTCATGGAAAGGTTTATCTTGACGTAACAACCTTCGTTCCTACCAATTTTCAGTTCTTGAACTTTCTAAACACACTATTGAAGTAATTCAATCAAATATAAGCTTAATGATTACTAAAATCACACTAAAAAACACATATGTTACATCTTAATTTATTGTTTAAACTAAAACGAAAACTTAACACAAGAACAATCAACTAACACTATAAATTGATTCACTCCTTCCGAAACTCATCCAAAACACATGACCTTCGTCTTTAAACCCTCTTGCCTAGAAATTCCACTAAAATTAATCAAAACGACTGTTGGACTTTATATGCCCAAGACACAAACAATATTGATGTGGTTAGTAGGTTATGATCCAAGTCAGGTCATACCCAATAACAAGCTATGCAAACACCAATTAATATTCATATCAAACAAATAAATATTGAGACCAATTTAGAAAATTGGTTTTCTAAAACGTTTCTTTTGTAAAAGAAAAACATTATATGGATAATTTGTTCATCAGAAATTATTTGTTTCATTATTTAAGTTGGTTAAATAATAACAAATAAAAGTGTGTTATTGTTATAAAATTAAAAGAGGTTTTAATTTTATAAAATTAAGGGCTAAGAGTGTAACATTTTTATAAAACTAAAATGGGGGGAAACCCATTTTGGGTGGTGTATTTTGGCCGCCCAAAGGGGCCCTTTTGGTCCATGCTTTTGTCTTAAGTCTCTTGGAAGACTTAAGAGTC
Organism: Flaveria ramosissima; assembly: GCA_025215565.1. Taxonomy (NCBI): domain Eukaryota; kingdom Viridiplantae; phylum Streptophyta; class Magnoliopsida; order Asterales; family Asteraceae; genus Flaveria; species Flaveria ramosissima. The sequence continues at coordinate 633,703 of CM046044.1, read as the reverse complement.
TCTTATGCACTCTTCTCTCAAAAACACTTTTTTCTACACACACTAAAGCAAAAACTCTCTCTAGTAGCTGAAAATTTCGGATTCTACAAGGCAAAAGTGAGCTGAAATTTTCGGTTTTTGGCTGCACTTCAAAGATTTATTGGCTGGAATTTCGGATTGTTCAAGAGGGGTTTGATCTTGGTGCTTCACTACCTAACAAGTTAGGTGTTTGCTAAAGCTTGTGGGTATACAAGCTTGAGGTCTTCTCTTTTGAAGGCCAGACATTCAAAAATATCATTTTCTTCATCTCTTCCATCTTCAACATCTTGTGCAAGAAAGGTTGTTTCTTTGTACACCCTATGGTTGTTTGTTTTGTTTGATAGCATACTATTTCACATATATTATTGATCCTTATTCTTGGGTTTTGTTTGTGGTTTAAAATGGTGAGAATTTCAGATTACAAACAACATGTTAAAACTTAATTTCCGCTGCGTTTTTTTATAATTTAAATGGTTAAACTAGTTTAGTTTTACATGTTACAAAACCCAACAATGGCATCTAGAGCCGGATATATGGAATATGTGCTTCAAAAGGTCTTGAAAAGTTAGTTTTCATGGACTTTTTCAACCCATTAGGGGCTGTTTTGTTGTGGATGTATGAATCCCTTATGTTTCAAGGTTTAATCTTGCATGTTTTAGTATAAACCTTGAAATATTTACATCAAATGGTTGATTGTGTTGTTTGGACAAATCTTAAAGTTTTGGTTCATGTTGGCTGAAACTTTAGGGCTGAAATAAGGGGTTCATTGTTGTTCTTGGATGTTGAATTTGTTTCTCATTTTGGTGCATAACATAGCCTTGGCCTTATGTGTTTTGGATTTGGTTGATTGTGGTTTGTCATGTTGGTTTTGATTCATGAAAGGGTTGTAATATTTGTGTTTTTTATTTTGGGTTGTAACTTATTTATTCATTTGGTTATGTAATAAATAGATTAGGTGCATTTCTTTTATTAGAAAAATTGTATTAGGATATGGTTTTTGTAAAAGAAGATGCACAAGATGAAGACTCAAAAAAAGGACACAAAAGACATGGACACTTGAAGCATTTGGATGTGGATTCAAGTGGGAGTTCGTGGACACATTTTGATGTGTCATCTCAACCCTTAGGAAAGACCTTATGACAACACTTGTGATTGCAAACAAGTGTGAGTGGCTATGGTTATGCACTTATGTTTGTATGATTATGCTTGTTTGAATGGTTGTTGTATGATTGTTGGTTGATATTTGGATATGCATAACAAACTCATTAACAAACTTAACAAGCTGAAAATTGATGGTTCTTTATCATTAAGTGATTAATAAAAGGTTATTAAAAGGATTAATGATATAAATAAAAGGGGTTTTATTAAAAGGTGAACCATAGGGTACCTTGTATTTGAAAGCATGCAAATATAAGGTACTTAGAGTTTTCTAAACAAGATTATGAAAACTTAAAATTTCTTTTATAAACAAGTTTAACACCGTCCTTTTGCACAACACTTGAGTCACTTGGAAACTCCTAATGGGATAAAGGTCACCTAACCATTTTGAGGGAACTTGTGGTTTGAGGTGGAGATACCATATTTTTGGGATAAAGGTCAACTAACCACTTATACTGGAAAACGCACATGTGTGTGCAAGTAGGGTAACTTGATTTGCAAACCATGTTTAATGGATCACCTACAATGTGGTTTACAAAGGTGTTGATGGGATAACATGCCGACTATACATATGATGTTTTAAAGTCGATCCCATACCTTTAGAAGTTGCAAAGGGTTGCAATTGTCAAATCGTTGACTACCTTGTTAATTTAAATAATGGGATGAAGGTCACCTAACCACTATTTAAATAACATTGAATTCTAGATTTTAAAATTGTGTAAGACACTTAAAAGGAGTTTTAATTATTAAAATATGAACAATATCGAAAATACTAAAATTGAACTTTGTTATACTTTGTAGATGGCCACCAACAACAATGAAAACAATGAAATCCCGTCCGCTCACTCACTATCTCTAAGGACCATTCTCCAAAAGGAGCGTCTAAACCATAATAACTTTATTGATTGGTTTCAAAACTTGAGAATTGTTCTCAAGCAAGAGAAACGATCGTATATTTTAGACGATCCGATTCCCGATCAACCTAATGAGGAGGATGAGGAGGCCTTTAATAATTGGGTGAAATACACTGAGGACTCGGTCCAATTGTCTTGCCTCATGTTGGCAAGTATGACTCCAGATCTCTAAAAGGAGTATGAACATCATGGAGCATACGACATGATTACCCAGTTGAAGGAAACGTTCCAACAACAAGCAAGGGTAGAGCGCTTCAAAATGGTTCGAGCACTCCATGCGTGTCGTATGGATGACACCCAATCTGTTTCATCTTATGTACTTAAGATGAAAAGCCACATTGACCGCCTTGAAAGACTGAATTGTCCCGTCTCGAAAAAGTTAGCTACGGATTTGATCCTCAACTCTTTGTCAAAAAGGTTTGACAACTTTGTCATGAATTATAACATGAACGGATGGGACAAGAACATAAGTGAAATTCACTCTATGCTCAAAACTGCGGAGGCGGCCATGGGAAAAAATGTTTTACCCGTTCTCACCATCAATGAAGGTGGGAACAAGAAGAGGCCTCACCCCGCACCCAAGGCAAATGTTGCCAAGGGTAAAGGGCACATTAGGGGAAAGGGAAAGGGAGAGTGCCTCCACCAAAACCAGCGGAGAAGAAGCAAAAGATTACTTCAAATGACCCATGCTTTAAGTGTGGGGAGATTGGACATTGGTTAAGAAATTGCTCAGTCCATCTCAAAGAGTTGCAAGCAAAGAGGGATGCAGGGCAAACCTCGGGTACAATTTTCATGATTCATATTGATCTAAATTTAATATCCTATAACACATGGGTATTCGGTACCGGATGTGGAACTCACATTTGCAACTTATTACAGGGGTTCAAAAGAAGTAAGGACTTCAAGAAAGGGGATGTAAGCCTCTACATGGGGAATGGGGCAAAGGTTCAAGTTGAAGGGCGAGGGGACTACATCTTGAAGCTTCCAAATGGTTTGGAGGCAATTTTGAACAATATTTTGTATGCTCCTAGTTTGACTAGGAACATTATTTCTGTTGCCCAATTAAGAAAATATGGTTATGTTTTGACATTTATTGAAAATGAAATTCATATTTCTTTAAATGGTATATTTTATTTAAAGCTATTCCTATTAATGGTATTTATGAATTGGTTTGTGAAAACACATTACATGATAGCTCATTGTACCAAACCACCACTAAGAAACTCAAATTGGATTTGAGTGATACCTATCTTTGGCATTGCCGTCTTGGTCATATAAACAAGAAGCGCATACAAACACTTCAAAAGAAACAGTCTTTTAAAAGCAAATGAAGATGATTCATTTGATGTATGTGAATCTTGTTTACAAGGTAAAATGACTAAGGCACCATTTAGTGGCAAATCTGAAAGGGCAAAAGATTTATTAGGCATCATACATTCGGATGTATGTGGTCCTTTTAAGCTAATGACTTGGTACCAAGAAAGTTACTTCATTACCTTTACCGACGACTATAGTCGATACGGTTATGTGTACTTGTTGAGACACAAAGATGAAGCTTTTGAAATGTTCAAAATCTTCAAAAATGAAGTAGAAAATCAACTCAACAAGAAAATAAAAATTCTTCATTTTGTCAAGTGCATATCATTGCATACATGATGGATCATATAGCAGACGCATACGGGATTCCCTTCATTTTGTCTTGCTCATCCTTTGAGCTTGGACATTGAGTCTTACTCAATATCGTTCCTCTTTGAATAGGTATGGTACCTTTCTTAGAGTTTTCCATCTTGAACCTTTTCAAGATCTTATCAATGTATGCACTTTGATTCAAACCTATCAACCGTCTTGATCTATCCCTATAGATCTTTATTCCTAAAATATAGGCGGCTTCACCAAGATTCTTAATAGAGAAACAACTTCCAAGCTAGGTTTTTACACCTTCCATGGTTGGAATGTCATTTCCAAATAGTAGGATGTCATCGACATACAATAATAGGAAAGTGGTGATGCTCTCACTAGCTTTCTTATATACACATGCTTCATCAGCGTTTTTGATGAACCCATATTTGATTATTTCTTCATCAAAACGGTGATTCCAACTTCTTGATGCTTGCTTCAATCCATAGATTGATTTCTTTAACTTGCATACTTTGTTAGGATGTTTTGAGTTGACAAAACCTTCAGGCTGAACCATATAGACATCTTCCTCAAGATATCCATTTAGAAAAGCGGTTTTGACATCCATTTGCCAAATCTCATAATTATAATGAGCAGCTATGGCAAATAATATCCTAATAGACTTTAGCATTGCAACCGGTGAGAAAGTCTCATCATAATCAACCCCTTGAGTTTGAGTGAAACCTTTTGCTACAAGTCTAGCTTTATAAGTATTCAAGTTTCCGTGCATATCAGTTTTCTTCTTGAAAACCCACTTGCTTCCAACTATCTTGGAGTTAAGAGGTGGTTCAACCAAGTCCCACACTTGATTGTCATACATGGATTGCATCTCAACGTTCACGGCTTCAAGCCATTTTTCACAACCCAAATTGGACATTGCATCATGATAGGTGGTTGGTTCATCGGAATCTACCACATATCATCCATCTACAAAAATTCCATATCTTTCAGGTGGATTACTAATTCTACCAGATCTGCGAACGTTTTGTGTACATTGATCAACCACTGGATCATTTAAAACATCCTTGTGTTGAGTGCTAGTGTCAACCAAACGTGTATCAGTTTGTGGTTCTTGATCCTCCTCAAGATTCACAGTTCTACCGCTACTTCCTTCCATAAGGAACTTAGCTTCTAAGAACTCAGCCTTCTTGGCAACAAACTCCTTTTGTTCCAATGGATCATAGAAATAATATCCCATAGAATCTCTGGGATATCCAATGAAGATACACTTAGTGGAATGGCTTTCTAGCTTGTTTGAGGTGGGAGTCTTAACATTAGCCTCACAACCCCATATCTTTAAATATGACAGTGATGGAACTCTTCCATGCCATATTTCAAAAGGTGTCGTTTCCACTTTCTTGTTTGGGGCCATATTCAAAATACGGGCCGCAGAGAGCAAAGCAAAACCCCAAAATGATAGAGGCAGTGAGCTTCTAGCCATCATAGATCGAACCATATCTAATAGAGTTTGATTTCTCCTCTCGGACACCCATTATGTTGTGGCGTTCCAGGTGGAGATAGTTGTGAGACAATACCACAATTTCTAAGATGATCTCTAAAAGCATCACTTAGGTATTCACCTCCTCTATCGGTGCGGAGAATTTGTTTTTCTTGTTGAGTTGATTTTCTACTTCGTTTTAGAAGATTTTGAACATTTCAAAAGCTTCATCTTTGTGTCTTAACAAGTACACATAACCATATCGACTATAGTCGTCGGTAAAGGTAATGAAGTATCTTTCATGGTACCTAGTCATTAGCTTAAAAGGACCACATACATCTAAATGTATGATGCCTAATAAATCTTTTGCCCTTTCGGATTTGCCACTAAACGGTGCCTTAGTCATTTTACCTTGTAAACAAGATTCACATACATTATATGAATCATCTTTATTTGCTTTTAAAAGACTGTTTCTTTTGAAGTGTTTGTATGCGCTTCTTGTTTATATGACCAAGACGGCAATGCCAAAGATAGGTATCACTCAAATCCAATTTGAGTTTCTTAGTGGTGGTTTGGTACAATGAGTTATCATATAATGTGTTTTCACGAACCAATTCATAAATATCATTAACAGGAATAGCTTTAAAATAAAATGTGCCATTTAAAGAAACATGAATTTCATTCTCAATAAATGACAAAACATAACCATATTGTCTTAATTGCGCAACAAAAATAATATTCCTAGTCAAACTAGGAGCATACAAAATATTGTTCAAAATTGCTTCCAAACCATTTGGAAGCTTCAAGATCTAGTCCCCTCGGCCTTCAACTTGAACCTTTGCCCCATTCCCCATGTAGAGGCTTACATCCCCTTTCTTGAAGTCCTTACTTCTTTTGAACCCCTGCAATAAGTTGCAAATGTGGGTTCCACATCCGGTATCCAATACCCATGTGTTATAGGATATTAAATTTAGTTCAATATGAATCATGAAAATTGTACCTGAGGTTTGCCCTGCATCCCTCTTTGCTTGCAAATCTTTGAGATGGACTGGGCAATTTCTTGACCAATGTCCAATCTCCCCACACTTAAAGCATGGGTCATTTGAAGCAACCTTTTGCTTCTTCTCCGCCGGTTTTGGTGGTGGCGCTCTTACCACTCCCTTTCCCTTTCCCTTAAAGTGCCCCTTACCCTTGTCAACATTTTCCTTGGGTGCGGGGTGAGGCCTCTTCTTGTTCCCACCTTCATTGACAGTGAGAACGGGTAAAACCCTTTTACCCATGGCCGCCTCGGCAGTTTTGAGCATAGAGTGAAGCTCACTTATGTTCTTGTCCCATCCGTTCATGTTATAATTCATGACAAAGTCTTCAAACCTTTTTGACAAAGAGTTGAGGATCAAATCCGTAGCCAACTCTTTCGAGACGGAACAATTCAGCCTTTCGAGGCGGTCGATGTGGCTTTTCATCTTAACTACATAAGATGAAACAGATTGGGTGTCGTCCATACGACACGCATGGAGTGCTCGAACCGTTTCGAAGCGCTCAACCCATGCTTGTTGTTGGAACGTTTCCTTCAACTGGGTTATCATGTCGTATGCTCCATGATGTTCATACTCCTTTTGGAGATCTGGAGTCATACTTGCCAACATGAGGCAAGATACTTGGACCGAGTCCTTAGTGTATTTTACCCAATTATTGTAGGTCTCCTCATCATCCTCACTAGGTTGATCGGGAATCGGATCGTCTAATATGTATGATCGTTTCTCTTGCTTGAGAACAATTCTCAAGTTTCGAAACCAATCAATAAAGTTATTATGGTTTAGACGCTTCTTTTAGAGAATGGTCCTTAGTGATAGTGAGTGAGCGGACGGGATTTCATTTTTTTCATTATTGTTGGTGGCCATCTACAAAATATAACAAAGTTCAATTTTAGTAATTTCGATATTGTTCATATTTTAATAATTAAAACCCCATTTAAGTGTCTTACACAATTTTAAAATCTAGAATCCAACGTTACATTTAAATAGTGGTTAGGTGACCTTTATCCCATTATTTAAATTAACAAGGTAGTCAACGTTTTGACAATTGCAACCCTTTGCAACTTCTAGGGTATGGGATCGACTTTAAAACATCATATGTATAGTCAGCATGTTAATCCCATCAACACCTTTGTAAACCATATTGTAGGTGATCCATTTAATATGGTTTGCAAATCAAGTTTACCCTACTTGCACACACATGTGAGTTTTCCAACATAAGTGGTTAGGTGACCTTTATCCCACAAATATGGTATCCCCACCTCAAGTCACAAGTTCCCTCAAAACGGTTAGGTGACCTTTATCCCATTAAGAGTTTCCAAATGAATCAAATGTTGTGCAAAAGGACGGTGTTAAACTTTTTTACAAAAGAAATTTAAGTTTTCATAATCTTGTTTAGAAAACTCTATGTACCTTATATTTGCATGCTTTCAAATACAATGTACCCTCTGGTTCACTTTTAATAAAACCTCTTTTATTAAAACCATTAATCCTTTTAATAACCTTTTATTAACCACTTAATCATAAAGAATCATCAAATTTTCAGCTTGTAAAGTTTGTTAATGAGTTTGTTATGCATAACCAAATGACAACCAATCAATCAAACAACAAACATCCAAACAAGCATAAACATACAAACATGAGTGCATAACCATAGCCACTAAGTTGACCACACTTGTTTGCCATCACAAGTGTTGTCATAAGGTCTTTCCTAAGGGTAGAGATGACACATCAAAATGTGTCCATGAACTCCCACTTGAAACCACATCCAAATGCTTCAAGTGTCCATGTCTTTTGTGTCTTTCTTTGAGTCTTCATCTTGTGCATCTTCTTTTACAAAAATCATATCCTAATAAAATTTTTCTAATAAAAGAAATGCATCTAATCTATTTATTACATAACCAAATGAATAAATAAATTACAACCCAAAATACAAAACACAAAATTACAACCCTTACAAAAATCAAAACCAACATGACAAATCACAATCAACCAAAACCAAAACATAAGGCCAAGGCTATGTTATGCACCATAATGATAAACATATTCAACATCCAAGAAAACCCCTTATTTCAGCCCTAACGTTTCAGCCAACATGAACCAAAACTTTAAGGTTTGTCCAAACAACACAATCAATCATTTGATGTAAATCTTTTAAGGTTTATACTAAAGCATGTAAGATTAAACCTTGAAACATAAGGGATTCATACATCCACAACAAAACAGCCCCTAATGGGTTGAAAAAGTCCATGAAAACTAACTTTTCAAGACCTTTTGAAGCACATATTCCACATATCCGGCTCTGATACCATTGTTGGGTTTTGTAACATATAAATCAAAGCTAGTTTAACCATTTAAACATGAAAAACGCAGCGGAATATAGGTTTAACATATGGTTTGTAATCTGAAAATTTTAACCATTTTAAAGCACAAACAAAACCCAAGAATAAGGATCAATAATATATGTGAAGTAGTATGCTATCAAACAAAAGCAACAACCATAGGGTGTACAAAGAAACAACCTTTCTTGCACAAGATGTTGAAGATGGAAGAAATGAAGAAGATGGTGTTCTTGAATGTCCAGCCCCCAAGAAAGAAAGCCTCAAGATGTGATACCCACAAGCTCTTCAAACACTTAGCTAGTTAGGGAGCTATACACCAAAACTCTATACCAAAGCACCTTCAAAAATCCGAAATTTCAGCCTTGTTGGAGGCTATAATCCGAAAATTTTCAGCCTTCTTGAGAGTATTCTTGCTAAAGTGTGTATGAGAGAATGGTGTAATTGATGGAAGAGTGTTGTAATATCTAATGAGTTGCAAAAGCCAAGACAAAAGGGGGGAGTGCCAATGCCTCAAGGGCGGCCGAATCCATCAATTTAAATGGGTTCCCCCCCATTTTAATTTTATAAAAAATACACTCCTTTAAATCCATAGTTTATAAAATTAAAACCAATTATAATTTTATAACATCAACACACTTTTATTTGTTATTATTTAACCAATTTAAATAACAAACAAATAATATCTCATGAACAATTATCCATATAATGTTGTTCTTTTACAAAAGCAAAGTTTTAGAAAACCAATTTTCTAAATTGGTGTCAATATTTATTTGTATGATCTCATCAACAAATAAAGATATATTGGTGTTTGTTTAGCTTGTTATTGGGTATGACTCGACTTGGATCATAACGTATTAACCACATCAATCCTGTATGTGTCTTGGGCATACAAGATCCAACACCAAAACACATGACCTCCGTCTTCAAACCCTCTTACCTAGAAATTCCACTAAAATGTATCAAAACGACAACTCTCTATCCCAAGAATCCTTTATCAAGCGCCAAGACAACGATAAAAGTTGTAAATGACTGGAACACTACTCGTATTCACTCAATATGAATCGCGAATCAAATTGGAACTATGGAATGGAAGTGATCGGATGACAAAGATGAAACTAAAAATGTGACAAAAGAAAAAGAAGTCAAATCAAGCACACATGATCAACTAAATTTGACCTACTTGTATTTCTCTCCAAATTGTGTAATTACATATTTGTACGTCCAAGTTTTCATGAAAGCTTCAAATTCTACATGTGAAATGAAGTACGTATAAAAAACCAATAAATACAAATAGTTCTCTCACGGAAAAGTTTATCATTACGTAACAACCTTCAATCCTACCAACTTTAGGTTCTTGAACTTTCTACACACACTATTGAAGTAATTCACTCAAATATAAGCACAATGATTACTAAAATCACACTAAAAAACATATATGAAACATTTGAATCTATTGTTCAAACCAAAGCGAAAACTTAACACAAGAGTACTCAACTGACACTATAAATCGATTTACTCCTTACCGAAACTCATCCAAAACACATGACCTCCATCTTGAAACCCTCTTGCCGAGAAATTCCACTAAAATGTATCAAAACGACAACTCTCTATCCCAAAAATCCTTTATTAGGCGCTAAGACAACTATAAAAGTTGTAAATGACTGGAACACTAATCGTATTCAGTCAATATGAATCGCGAATCAAATTGCAACTATGGAATGGAAGTGATTGGATGACAAAGATGAAACTAAAAATTTGACAAATTAATAAGAAGTTAAATCAAGCACACACGATAAACTAAATTTGATCTACTTTTATTTCTCTTCAAATTGAGAAATTACATATTTGTACGTCCAAGTCTTCATGAAAGATTCAAATTATACATGTGAAATAAAGTACGTATAGAAAACCAATAAATATAAATAGTACTCTCATTGAAAGGTTTATCTTCACGTAACAACCTTCAATCCTACTAATTTGCGCATCTTGAACTTTCTTAACAACCTTCAATCCTACTAAAAAACACATATGTGAATTTGAATCTACTGTTTAAACCAAAACGAAAATATAACACAAGAGCTCTCAACTGACACTATAAATCGATTCACTCCTTCTGAACTCATCAAAAACACATGACCTCCGTCTTTAAACCCCTTGCCTAGAAATTCCAATGAAATGTATCAAATAATAACTCTCTATCGAAAAATCATTATCAAGCGCCAAGACAACGATAAAAGTTGTAAATGACTGGAACACTACTCGTATTCAATCATAGGAATCACGAATAAATTTCAACTGTGGAATGGAAGTGATCACATGTCAAAGATGAAATAAACATGTGACAAAGAATAAGAAGTCAAATCAAGCACACACGATCAACTAAGTTGATCTACTTGTATTTCTCTCCAAATTGTGTATTTACATTTTGTACATCCAAGTTTCATAAAAGTCTTCAAATTATACATGTGAAATGAAGTAAGTATAAAAGACTAATAAATATAAATAGTTATCTCATTAAAGGTTTATCTTCACATAACAATCTTCAATCCTACCAATTTTCGGTTCTTGAACTTTCTAAACACAATATTGAAGTAATTCACTCAAATATAAGCACAATGATTTCTAAAATCACACTAAAAACACATATGAAACATTTGAATCTATTGTTTAAACGAAAACAAAAACTTAACACAAGAGCACTCAACTGACATATAAATCGATTTACTCCTTCCAAAACTCATCCAAAACACATGACCTTTGTCTTTAAACTATCTTGCCAAGAAATTCCACTAAAATGACTCAAAACAACACCTCTCGATCCAAAGAATCCTTTATCAAGCGCCAAGACAACGATAAAAGTTATAAATGACTGGAACACCACTCGTATTCGATCAATATGAATCGAGAATCAAACTACAACTGTTGAATTGAAGTGATCAAATGTCAAAAATGAAACTAAACATATGACAAATGAAAAAGAAGTCAAATCAAGCAGTCACGATCAACTAAATTTGATCTACTAGTATTTCTCTCCAAGTTGTGTAATAACATATTTGTACATCTAAGTTTTCATGAAAGCTTCACATTATACATGTGTAATAAAGTATGTATAATAAACCATTAAATATAAATAGTTCTCTCATGGAAAGGTCTATCTTGATGTAACAACCTTCAATCCTACCAATTTTTAGTTCTTTTACTTTCTAAACACACTATTGAAGTAATTCAATCAAATATAAGCAAAATGATTACTAAAGTCACACTAAAAAACATAAGAAACATTTGAGTCTATTCTTTAAACAAAAATGAAAACTTAACACAAGAGCACTAAACCGACACTATAAGTCGGTTCACTTCTTCCAAAACACATGAACTCCGTCTTTAAACCCTCTTGCCTAGAAATTCCACTAAAATGTATCAAAATGATAACTCTCTATCCGAAAAATCCTTTATCATGCGCCAAGACAACGATAAAAGTTGTAAATGACTGGAACACTACTCGTATTCACTCAATATGAATCGCGAATCAAATTGGAACTATGGAATGGAAGTGATCGGATGACAAAGATGAAACTAAAAATGTGACAAAAGAAAAAGAAGTCAAATCAAGCACACATGATCAACTAAATTTGACCTACTTGTATTTCTCTCCAAATTGAGAAATTACATATTTGTACGTCCAAGTCTTCATGAAAGATTCAAATTATACATGTGAAATAAAGTACGTATAGAAAACCAATAAATATAAATAGTACTCTCATTGAAAGGTTTATCTTCACGTAACAACCTTCAATCCTACTAATTTGCGCATCTTGAACTTTCTTAACAACCTTCAATCCTACTAAAAAACACATATGTGAATTTGAATCTACTGTTTAAACCAAAACGAAAATATAACACAAGAGCTCTCAACTGACACTATAAATCGATTCACTCCTTCTGAAACTCATCAAAAACACATGACCTCCGTCTTTAAACCCTCTTGCCTAGAAATTCCAATGAAATGTATCAAAATAATAACTCTCTATCCGAAAAATCATTTATCAAGCGCCAAGACAACGATAAAAGTTGTAAATGACTGGAACACTACTCGTATTCAATCATATGAATCACGAATAAATTTCAACTGTGGAGTGGAAGTGATCAAATGTCAAAGATGAAACTAAACATGTGACAAATGAATAAGAAGTCAAATCAAGCACACACGATCAACTAAGTTTGATCTACTTGTATTTCTCTCCAAATTGTGTATTTACATATTTGTACATCCAAGTTTTCATAAAAGCTTCAAATTATACATGTGAAATGAAGTAAGTATAAAAGACTAATAAATATAAATAGTTATCTCATTAAAGGTTTATCTTCACATAACAATCTTCAATCCTACCAATTTTCGGTTCTTGAACTTTCTAAACACAATATTGAAGTAATTCACTCAAATATAAGCACAATGATTTCTAAAATCACACTAAAAACACATATGAAACATTTGAATCTATTGTTTAAACGAAAACAAAAACTTAACACAAGAGCACTCAACTGACATATAAATCGATTTACTCCTTCCAAAACTCATCCAAAACACATGACCTTTGTCTTTAAACTATCTTGCCTAGAAATTCCACTAAAATGACTCAAAACAACACCTCTCGATCCAAAGAATCCTTTATCAAGCACCAAGACAACGATAAAAGTTATAAATGACTGGAACACCACTCGTATTCGATCAATATGAATCGAGAATCAAACTACAACTGTTGAATTGAAGTGATCAAATGTCAAAAATGAAACTAAACATATGACAAATGAAAAAGAAGTCAAATCAAGCAGTCACGATCAACTAAATTTGATCTACTAGTATTTCTCTCCAAGTTGTGTAATAACATATTTGTACATCTAAGTTTTCATGAAAGCTTCACATTATACATGTGTAATAAAGTATGTATAATAAACCATTAAATATAAATAGTTCTCTCATGGAAAGGTCTATCTTGATGTAACAACCTTCAATCCTACCAATTTTTAGTTCTTTTACTTTCTAAACACACTATTGAAGTAATTCAATCAAATATAAGCAAAATGATTACTAAAGTCACACTAAAAAACATAAGAAACATTTGAGTCTATTCTTTAAACAAAAATGAAAACTTAACACAAGAGCACTAAACCGACACTATAAGTCGGTTCACTTCTTCCAAAACACATGAACTCCGTCTTTAAACCCTCTTGCCTAGAAATTCCACTAAAATGTATCAAAATGATAACTCTCTATCCGAAAAATCCTTTATCATGCGCCAAGACAACGATAAAAGTTGTAAATGACTGGAACACTACTCGTATTCAGTCATATGAATCGCGAATAAATTGCAACTATGGAATGGAAGTGATCAAATATCAAAGATGAAACTAAACATGTGACAAATGTATAAGAAGTCAAATCAAGCACACACGATCAACTAAATTTGATCTACTTGTATTTCTCTCCAATTTGTGTAATTACATATTTCTACATCCAAGTTTTCATGAAAGCTTCACATTATACATGTGAAATGAAGTACGTACAAAAAACCATTAAATATAAATAGTTCTCTCATGGAAAGGTTTATCTTGAAGTAACAACCTTTGTTCCTACCAATTTTCAGCTCTTGAACTTTATAGACACATATGTAACATATGAATCTATTGTTTAAACCAAAATGAAAACTTAACACAAGAGCACTCAACTGACATTATAAATCGATTCACTCCTTTCGAAACTCTTCCAAAACACATGACCTCCGTCTTTAAACCCTCTTGCCTAAAAATTCCACCAAAATATATCAAAACGACAACTCTCTATCCCAAGAATCCTTTATCAAGCACCATGACAACGATAAAAGTTGTAACTGACTGGAACACTACTCGTATTCACTCAATATGAATCGCGAATCAAATTGCAACTGTGGAATGGAAGTCATCGGATGACAAAGATGAAACTAAAAATGTGACAAAAGAATAAGAAGTCAAATCAAGCACACACGACCAACTAAATTTGATCTACTTGTATTTCTCTCCGAATTGTGTAATTACATATTTGTACATCCAAGTTTTAATGAAAGCTTCAAATTATACATGTGAAATGAAGTACGTATAAAAACCAATAAATATAAATTGTTCTTTCATGCAAAGGTTTATCTTCACGTAACGACCTTCAATCCTACCAATTTTTGGTACTTGAACTTTGTAAGGCCCCGTTCCCGGGACGCTTACAGTTGGTCATTCATCGCGCATAAAACGTATAATTACAATTGCATTAAGAAAACATCGCAGCGGAAACATTTAAAAAGGACATCTCATTTCATTATAAAAACTTTTGCCAAATAATACAGCGTCAATCGGTTACAAAATACATTGTTGCATCACATCACAAAAGCATTAAATGAATGGATGCCATCCCAAAAGAGCTGAGTAGCCACCTCATGCCATCCTCAGCAATCATTTACCTTCCAACTGGAAAATGCAATAAAAGTCAGCGTTGCTGAGTGAGTTCTAGTTTTAATAATAAAACATACTTTACTTTCATATAAAACCATTCGTTACTTTAACGTGATCACACATCATACGTACGCATAGATAATATCATTATTATCTTCTTCATTCATTCATTCGTTCGTTCGTTCCTTTTAACTTACTTGCGCATCGGACATCATCCATACCAATACCATATGCTACACCCCAATTAGTCTCAGCTACCGGGCCGAAGTCAATAAATGAACAGCTAAACGTATGCCACGGTACTGGGGTTAACCAATCAGTCTTAGCTACTTGGCCGAAGTCAATAAATGAACAGCTAAACGTATGCCACAGTACTAATGATAACTGACCAGTCATAGCCACTGGGCCGAAGTCAATAAATGAACAGCTAAACGTATGCCACAGTACTAAGGGTAAGCGGTAGAGGTTTCTCATAATGGTCAATCACAAAGAAGGACCCGTTATCCGATGCATGCAAGACATGTCATTTCTTTCCACTTTACGTTACATAATACTTCATTTCGTTCGTCATAATACGTAAAGCCATAGGAAAGATAATCATACATCATAATAAGGAACAGATCATACACATTCATCAACATCATACAGGGCAACATCATACATTCATAATATGCATAAACATGCAACATCATCGTCATCATCATCATGCCCTACATGCACTCTAAGGCCATAACCATACTCTTACATGCTCTTACGGTTTACCTTACATCCAAACTTACATCTGCACCTTTCCCCGAAGGCCAGAAGTCAAACTACACATTCATTCGAGTGCAACAGCCCTATTCGGGCGTATGGACACCCTTCAGTCGCATGGCCTCCATGCGTCTGAACATCATGCGACTGGACTCATGCGGATGATCATCCATGCGAATGAACATCCAATCGTGCGTATGGACCTCGTGCGAATGGGATTACTGCGAATGGGCACCTATGCGACTAACCTCATGCGAATGGACTCATGCGACTAAGCATCTATGCGACTGAACCCTCAGTCGTACAACCCTCATGCGACTGGACTCCCAGTCGTGCGACTGAGTCCTAATCGTGCGAATGACCTTCAATCGCCCTCATTCGGCCGTATGGCCTTCATTCGGTCGCCTAGCCCTAGCTGATGCAGAATGGAGTTCATCCCGAACCCAATCTGCCATTTTCGGCCTTCAAGCTCATCCAAACCCATTCTAAGCCTAAATCAACCCTCCTGGACCTTAGAAATGCATACCATAACACCGTACAAGCACACACAAGCCCGAAATCATACTCTAAACGCATCATACACATCACACCCACCCAATGGTCAAGCACACACACATATAAAAACGGGTTTTTGACATCTTCCAGCCCCAAAATCAGTTGAAAACAAGTAAAAGTGGGGTCCTAGAACTCACACAATCGAGCACAAAGACAAGAGCTTCGATTTGGCTTGCTACTCGACGGATTTGGACACCCGAATCACCCGAAACACCACTTTTCTCCCTTTTCTCCTCTTTCTCTCTTCTCTCTTCTTTGTGAGCTGAAATGTGTGAAGTGTGGGGAGAGTGGGCTGCCCTCTCCCTACACATATCACCACATTACCCGACTTTTCTTCGTTGGCGAGTTTGGTCCCTCGACTTTGGACTTTATTTCTTTTCTTTCTTCGCCGGCTTCAAAATAATAAATTTCCGGGTGTTACAAACTTTCTAAAAACACTATTGAAGTAATTCACTCAAATATAAGCACAATGATTACTAAAATCACACTAAATAACACATATGAATCATTTTCATCTATTGTTTAAATAAAAACAAAATCTTAACACAAGAGCACTCAACTGACACTATAAATTAATTCACTCCTTCCGAAACTCATCCAAAACACATGCCCTTCGTCTTTAAACCCTCTTGCCTAGAAATTCAACTAAAATGAATCAAAACAACAACTCTCTATCCCAAAAATCCTTTATCAAAAGCCAAGGCAACGATAAAAGTTGTACATGATTGGAACACTACTCGTATTCAGTCAATATGAATGGCCAATCAAATTGCAGCTGTTGAATGGAAGTGATCGAATGACAAAGATGAAACTAAAATGTGACAAATGAATAAGAAATGAATTAAATCATTTTACATCCAAGTTTTCATGAAAGCTTCACATTTTACATGAGAAATGAAGTACGTAGAAAAAACAATTAAATATAAATAGTTCTCTAATGGAAAGGTTAATCTTGACGTAACAACCTTCATTCCCACCAATTTTCGGTTCATGAACTTTCTAAACACACTATTGAAGTAATTTAATCAAATATAAGCACAATGATAACTAAACTCGCACTAAAAAACACATATGAAACATTTGAAACTATTGTTTAACCCAAAAGGAAAACTTAACACAAGAGCACTCAACTAACACTATAAATCGATTCACTCCTTCTGAAACTCATCTAAAACACATGACCTCCGTCTTTAAACCCTCTTGCCTAGAAATTCCACTAAAATGTATCAAAATGACAACTCTCTATCCCAAAAATCCTTTCTTAAGCCCCAAGACAACGATAAAAATTGTAAATGACTGGAAAACTACCCGTATTCGGTCAATATGAATCAAGAATCAAATTACAACTATTGAATGGAAGTGATCAAATTTCAAAGATGAAACTAAACATGTGACAAATGAATAAGAAGTCAAATCAAGCAGACACGATCATCTAAATTTGATCTACTTGTTTTCTCTCCAAGTTGTGTAATTACATTTTCTTACATCTAAGTTTTAATGAAAACTTCACATTATACATGTGAAATAAAGTACTTATAAAAAACCATTTAAGATAAATAATTCTCTCATGGAAAGGTTTATCTTGACGTAACAACCTTCAATCCTACCAATTTTCGGTTCTTGAACTTTCTAAACACACAATTGAAGTAACTCAATCAAATATAAGCACAATGATTACTAAAATCACACTAAAAGACACATATGAAACATTTGAATCTATTATTTAAACCAAAACGAAAACTTAACTCAAGAGCACTCAACTGACACAATAAATCGATTCTCGCCTTTCGAAACTCATCCAAAACACATGACCTCCGTATTTAAATCCTCTTGCCTAAAAATACCACTAAAATGAATCAAAATAACAAATCTTTATTCCAAGAATCCTTTATTGAGTGCCAAGACAACCATAAAAGTTGTAAATGACTGGAACACTATTCGTATTCAGTCAATTTGAATCGCGAATCAAATTGAAACTGTGGAATGGAAGTGATCGGATGACAAAGATGAAACTAAACATGTGACAAATGAATAAGAAGTTAAATCCACACACGATCAACTAAATTTGATCTACTTGTATTTCTCTCCAAATTGTGCAATTACATATTTGTAAATCCAAGTTTCAATGAAAGTTTCAAATTATACATGTGAAATAAAGTACGTATAAAAACCCAATAAATATAAATAGTTCTCTCATTGAAAGGTTTATCATCACGTAACAACCTTCAATACTACCAATTTTCGGTTCTTGAGCTTTCTAAAGACACTATTGAAGTAATTCAATCAAATATAAGCACAATGATTACTAAAATCACACTAAAAAACAAATATGTAACATTTGAATCTATTGTTTAAACCAAAATGAAAACTTAACACAAGAGCACTCAACTGACACTATAAATCGATTCAGTCCTTCCAAAACTCATCCAAAACACATGACCTCCGTCTTTACACCCTCTTGCCTAGAAATTCCACTAAAATGTATCAAAAAGACAACTCTATATCCCAAAAATCCTTTATCAAGCGCCAAGACAACGATAAAGTTGTAAATGATTGGAACACTACTCGTATTCGGTCAATATGAATACCAAGAATCAAATTACAACTGTTGAATGGAAGTGATCAAATTTCAAAGAGGAAACTAAACATGTGACAAATGAATAAGAAGTCAAATCAAGCAGACACGATCATCTAAATTTGTTCTACTTGTATTTCTTTCCAAGTTGTGTAATTACATTTTTTTACATCTAAGTTTTAATGAAAACTTCACATTATACATGTGAAATAAAGTACTTAAAAAAACCATTTAATATAAATAGTTCTCTCATGGAAAGGTTTATCTTGACGTAACAACCTTCAATCCTACCAATTTTCGATTCTTGAACTTTATAAACACACAATTGAAGTAATTCAATCAAATATAAGCACAATTATTACTAAAATCACACTAAAAGAAACATATGAAACATTTGAATCTATTATTTAAACCAAAACGAAAACTTAACTCAAGAGCACTCAACTGACACAATAAATCGATTCATTCCTTTCGAAACTCATCCAAAACACATGATCTCCGTCTTTAAAACCTCTTGCCTAGAAATTCCACTTAAATGAATCAAAACGAAAACTCTTTATCCCAAGAATCCTTTATTGAGTGCCAAGACAACCATAAAAGTTGTAAATGACTGGAACACTATTCGTATTCAGTCAATTTGAATCGCGAATCAAATTGAAACTGTGGATTAGAAGTGATCAGATGACAAAGATGAAACTAAAAATGTGACAGATGAATAAGAAGTCAAATCAAGCAGACACGATCAACTAAATTTGATCTACTTGTATTTCTCTCCAAATTATTTAATTACATATTTGTAAATCCAAGTTTCAATGAAAGTTTCAAATTATACATGTGAAATAAAGTATGTATAAAAAACCCGTAAATATAAATAGTTCTCTAAAGTTCCCGTCCTAATGGTGTTTAGGGTTGGCTAGAGGCGTGGTTTGATCTATTCCCGGTTTTAAACGCGTTACAAGTGCCAACGTTCACCCACACGGTGGATAAGGTAGTATGGAAACATGAGGATAAGTTGTATGATTTCTCTACTTCTGTTGTATGGGGTTCGGTTCTGTTGTTTGTTTACAGTAATGTTTGGGTTTTTGTTCTTGGAAATTGTTTCACTTGTTTACATATATTGGGGGGATGTCCAATATATGAATTAGTGTAGGATCCTTCTACACTACTTGTTCATAGTTTTGTCCTTATAATACAAATATCATCGGGGTAACCCTTTACCCAAAAAAAATAAGAAGTCAAATCAAGCACACACGATCAACTAAATTTGATCTACTTGTATTTCTCTCCAAATTGTGTAATTACATATTTGTACATCCAAGTTTTAATGAAAGCTTCAAATTATACCTGTGAAATGAAGTATGTATAAAAAACCTATAAATATAAATAGTTCTTTCATGCAAAGGTTTATCTTCACGTAACAACCTTCAATCCTACCAATTTTTGGTTCTTGAACTTTCTAAACACATTATTGAAGCAATTCACTCAAATATAAGCACAATGATTACTAAAATCACACTAAATAACACATATGAAACATTTGAATCTATTGTTTAAATGAAAACAAAATCTTAACACAAGAGCACTCAACTGACACTATAAATCGATTCACTTCTTCCAAAACTCATCCAAAACACATGCCCTTATTCTTTAAACCCTCTTGCCTAGAAATTCCACTAAAATGAATCAAAACGACAACTCTCTATCCCAAGAATCCTTTATCAAAATCCAAGGCAACGATAAAAGTTGTAACTGACTAGAACACTACTTGTATTCAGTCAATATAAATCGCGAATCAAATTGCAACTATGGAATGGAAGTGATCGGATGACAAAGATAAAACTAAAAATGTGACAAATGAATACGAAGTCAAATCAAGCACACACGATCAACTAAATTTGTTCTACTTGTATTTCTCTCCAAGTTGTGTAACTAAATATTTGTACATCCAAGTTTTCATGAAAGCTTCACATTATACATGAGAAATAAAGTACGTATAAAAAACAACTAAATACAAGTAGTTCTCTCATGGAAAGGTTAATCTTGACGTAACAACCTTCATTCCTACCAATTTTCGGTTCATGATCTTTCTAAACACACTATTGAAGTAATTCAATCAAATATAAGCACAATGATTACTAAAATCACACTAAAAACACATATGAGACATTTGAATCTATTGTTTAAACCAAAACAAAAACTTAACACAAGAGCACTCAACTAACACTATAAATCGATTCACTCCTTCCGAAACTCATCCAAAACACATGACCTCCGTCTTTAAACCCTCTTGCCTAGAAATTCCACTAAAATGTATCAAAACAACAGCTCTCTATCCCAAAAATCGTTTATCAAGCGCCTAGAGAACGATAAAAGTTGTAAATGACTAAAACACTACTCATATTCAATCAATATAAATCGCGAATCAAATTGCAACTGTGGAATGGAAGTGATCAAATGTCAAAGATGAAACAAAACATGTGACAAATGAATAACAAGTCAAATCAAGCACACACGGTCAACTTGTATTTCTCTCCAGGTTGTGTAATTAAATATTTTTACATCCAAGTTTTCATAAAAGCTTCCCATCATACATGAGAAATGAAGTACGTATAAAAAACAATTAAATATAAATAGTTCTCTCATGGTAAGGCTCATCTTGACGTAACAACCTTCAATTTTTGCAATTTTTGGTTCATGAACTTTCTAAACATACTATTGAAGTAATTCAATCAAATATAAGCACAATGATTACTAAAATCACACTAAAAAAAGATATATGAAACATTTGAATCTATTGTTTACACTAAAACGAAAACTTAACACAAGAGTACTCAACTGACACTATAAATCTATTTACTCCTTCCGAAACTCATCCAAAACACATGACCTCCATCTTTAAACCCACTTGCCTAGAAATTCCACTAAAAAGTATCAAAACGACAACTATGTATCCCAAAAATTCTATATCAAGCACTAAGACAACCATAAAAGTTATAAATTACTGGAACACTACTCGTATTCAGTCAATATGAATCGCGAATCAAATTGAAACTGTGGAATGGAAGTGATCAAATAACAAAGATGAAACTAAAAATGTGACAAATGAAGAAGAAGTCAAATCAAGCAGACACGATCAACTAAATTTGATCTACTTGTATTTCTCTCCAAATTGTGTAATTACATATTTGTACATCCATGTTTTAATGAAAGCTTCAAATTATACATGTGAAATAAAGTACGTATAACAAACCAATAAATATAAATAGTTCTCTCATGGAAAGGTTTATCTTCACGTAACAACCTTCAATACTACCAATTTTCGGTTCTTGAACTTTCTAAACACACTATTGAAGTATTTCAATCAAATATAAGCACAAGGATTATTAAAATCACACTAAAAAACACATATGTAACATTTGAATCTATTGTTTAAACAAAAACGAAAACTTAACACAAGAGCACTCAACTGACACTATAAATCAATTCAATCCTTCCGAAACTCATCCAAAACACATGACCTCCGTCTTCAAACCCTCTTGCCTAGATATTCCACGAAAATGTATCAAAACGACAACTCTCTATCCCGAAAATCCTTTATCAAGTGCCAAGACAACTATAAAAGTTGTAAATTACTGGAACACTACTCGTATTCAGTCAATATGAATCGCGAATCAAATTGCGCCTATGGAATGGAAGTGATCAAATGTCAAAGATGAAACTAAACATGTGACAACTGAATAAGATGTCAAATCAAGCACACACGATCAACTAAATTTGTTCTACTTGTATTTCTCTCCAAGTTGTGTAATTAAATATTTGTACATCCAAGTTTTCATGAAAGCCTCACATCATACATGAGAAATGAAGTACGTATAAAAAACAAATAAATATAAATAGTTCTCTAATGGAAAGGTTAAGCTTTACGTAACAACCTTCATTCCTACCAATTTGCGTTTCATGAACTTTCTAAACACACTATTGTAGTAATTCAATCAAATATAAGCACAATGATTACTAAAATCACACTAAAAACACATATGTAACATTTGAATTTATTGTTTAAACCAAAACAAAAACTTAACATAAGAGCTCTCAACTAACACTATAAATCAATTCACTCCTTCTGAAAATCATCCAAAACACATGACCTCCGTCTTTAAACCCTCTTGCCTAGATATTCCACTAAAATGTATCAAAACGACAACTCGCTATCCCAAAAATCCTTTATCAAGCGCTAAGAAAACCATAAAAGTTGCAAATGACTGGAACACTACTCGTATTCAGTCAATATGAATCGCGAATCAAATTGCAACTGTGGAATGGAAGTGATCGGATGACAAAGATGAAACTAAAAGTGTGACAAATGAAGAAGAAGTCAAATCAAGTAGACACGGTCAACTAAATTTGATCTACTTGTATTTCTCTCCAAATTGTGTAATTACATATTTGTACATCCATGTTTTAATGAAAACTTCAAATTATACATGTGAAATAAAGTACGAATAAAAAACCAATAAATGTAAATAGTTCTCTCATGGAAAGGTTTATCTTCACGTAACAACCTTCAATACTACCAATTTGGTTCTTAAACTTTCTAAACATACTATTGAAGTAATTCAATCAAATATAAGCACAATGATTACTAAAGTCACACTAAAAAACACATATGTCACATTTGAATCTATTGTTTACACCAAAATGAAAACTTAACACAAGAGCACTCAACTGACACTATAAATCGATTCACTCCTTCCGAAACTCTTCCAAAACACATGATCTCCGTCTTTAAACCCTCTTACCTAGATATTCCACTAAAATGTATCAAAACGGCAACTCTCTATCCCAAAAATCCTTTATCAAGTGCCAAGACAACGATAAAAGTTGTAAATTACTAGAACAGTACTCGTATTCAGTCAATATGAATCGCGAATCAAATTGCAAATATGGAATGGAAGTGATCAAATGTCAAAGATGAAACTAAACATGTGACAAATGAATAAGAAGTCAAATTAAGCACACACGATAAACTAAATTGTTCACTTGTATCCAAGTTGTGTAATTAAATATTTGTACATCCAAGTTTTCATGAAAGCTTCACATCATACATGAGAAATGAAGTACGTATAAAAAAATAAATATAAATAGTTCTCTAATGGAAAGGTTAATCTTGACGTAACAACCTTCATTCCTACCAATTTTCGTTTCATGAACTTTCTAAACACACTATTGAAGTAATTCAATTAATTATAAGCATAATGATTACTAAAATCACAGTAAAAAACACATATTAAACATTTGAATCTATTATTTAAACCAAAACGAAAACTTAACACAAGAGCACTCACCTGACACTATAAATTGATTCACTACTTTCGAAACTTATCCAAAACACATGACCTCCGTCTTTAAACCCTCTTGCCTAGATATTCCACTAAAATGTATCAAAACGACAACTCTCTATCCCAAAAATCCTTTATCAAGCGCTAAGACAACCATAAAGTTGTAAATGACTGGAACACTACTCGTATTCAGTCAATATGAATCGCGAATCAAATTGCAACTGTGGAATGGAAGTGATCGGATGACAAAGATGAAACTAAAATGTGACAAATGAAGAAGAAGTCAAATCAAGCAGACACAATCAACTAAATTTGATCTACTTGTATTTCTCTCCAAATTGTGTAATTACATATTTGTACATCCATGTTTTAATGAAAACTTCAAATTATACTTGTGAAATAAAGTACGAATAAAAAACCAATAAATGTAAATAGTTCTCTCATGGAAAGGTTTATCTTCACGTAACAACCTTCAATACTACCAATTTGGTTCTTAAACTTTCTAAACATACTATTGAAGTAATTCAATCAAATATAAGCACAATGATTACTAAAGTCACACTAAAAAACACATATGTCACATTTGAATCTATTGTTTACACCAAAATGAAAACTTAACACAAGAGCACTCAACTGACACTATAAATCGATTCACTCCTTCCGAAACTCTTCCAAAACACATGATCTCCGTCTTTAAACCCTCTTACCTAGATATTCCACTAAAATGTATCAAAACGGCAACTCTCTATCCCAAAAATCCTTTATCAAGTGCCAAGACAACGATAAAAGTTGTAAATTACTAGAACAGTACTCGTATTCAGTCAATATGAATCGCGAATCAAATTGCAAATATGGAATGGAAGTGATCAAATGTCAAAGATGAAACTAAACATGTGACAAATGAATAAGAAGTCAAATTAAGCACACACGATAAACTAAATTGGTTCACTTGTATCCAAGTTGTGTAATTAAATATTTGTACATCCAAGTTTTCATGAAAGCTTCACATCATACATGAGAAATGAAGTACGTATAAAAAAATAAATATAAATAGTTCTCTAATGGAAAGGTTAATCTTGACGTAACAACCTTCATTCCTACCAATTTTCGTTTCATGAACTTTCTAAACACACTATTGAAGTAATTCAATTAATTATAAGCATAATGATTACTAAAATCACAGTAAAAAACACATATTAAACATTTGAATCTATTATTTAAACCAAAACGAAAACTTAACACAAGAGCACTCACCTGACACTATAAATTGATTCACTACTTTCGAAACTTATCCAAAACACATGACCTCCGTCTTTAAACCCTCTTGCCTAGATATTCCACTAAAATGTATCAAAACGACAACTCTCTATCCCAAAAATCCTTTATCAAGCGCTAAGACAACCATATAAGTTGTAAATGACTGGAACACTACTCGTATTCAGTCAATATGAATCGCGAATCAAATTGCAACTGTGGAATGGAAGTGATCGGATGACAAAGATGAAACTAAAATGTGACAAATGAAGAAGAAGTCAAATCAAGCAGACACAATCAACTAAATTTGATCTACTTGTATTTCTCTCCAAATTGTGTAATTACATATTTGTACATCCATGTTTTAATGAAAACTTCAAATTATACTTGTGAAATAAAGTACGAATAAAAAACCAATAAATGTAAATAGTTCTCTCATGGAAAGGTTTATCTTCACGTAACAACCTTCAATACTACCAATTTGGTTCTTAAACTTTCTAAACATACTATTGAAGTAATTCAATCAAATATAAGCACAATGATTACTAAAGTCACACTAAAAAACACATATGTCACATTTGAATCTATTGTTTACACCAAAATGAAAACTTAACACAAGAGCACTCAACTGACACTATAAATCGATTCACTCCTTCCGAAACTCTTCCAAAACACATGATCTCCGTCTTTAAACCCTCTTACCTAGATATTCCACTAAAATGTATCAAAACGGCAACTCTCTATCCCAAAAATCCTTTATCAAGTGCCAAGACAACGATAAAAGTTGTAAATTACTAGAACAGTACTCGTATTCAGTCAATATGAATCGCGAATCAAATTGCAAATATGGAATGGAAGTGATCAAATGTCAAAGATGAAACTAAACATGTGACAAATGAATAAGAAGTCAAATTAAGCACACACGATAAACTAAATTGGTTCACTTGTATCCAAGTTGTGTAATTAAATATTTGTACATCCAAGTTTTCATGAAAGCTTCACATCATACATGAGAAATGAAGTACGTATAAAAAAATAAATATAAATAGTTCTCTAATGGAAAGGTTAATCTTGACGTAACAACCTTCATTCCTACCAATTTTCGTTTCATGAACTTTCTAAACACACTATTGAAGTAATTCAATTAATTATAAGCATAATGATTACTAAAATCACAGTAAAAAACACATATTAAACATTTGAATCTATTATTTAAACCAAAACGAAAACTTAACACAAGAGCACTCACCTGACACTATAAATTGATTCACTACTTTCGAAACTTATCCAAAACACATGACCTCCGTCTTTAAACCCTCTTGCCTAGATATTCCACTAAAATGTATCAAAACGACAACTCTCTATCCCAAAAATCCTTTATCAAGCGCTAAGACAACCATATAAGTTGTAAATGACTGGAACACTACTCGTATTCAGTCAATATGAATCGCGAATCAAATTGCAACTGTGGAATGGAAGTGATCGGATGACAAAGATGAAACTAAAATGTGACAAATGAAGAAGAAGTCAAATCAAGCAGACACAATCAACTAAATTTGATCTACTTGTATTTCTCTCCAAATTGTGTAATTACATATTTGTACATCCATGTTTTAATGAAAACTTCAAATTATACATGTGAAATAAAGTACGAATAAAAAACCAATAAATGTAAATAGTTCTCTCATGGAAAGGTTTATCTTCACGTAACAACCTTCAATACTACCAATTTGGTTCTTAAACTTTCTAAACATACTATTGAAGTAATTCAATCAAATATAAGCACAATGATTACTAAAGTCACACTAAAAAATACATATGTCACATTTGAATCTATTGTTTACACCAAAATGAAAACTTAACACAAGAGCACTCAACTGACACTATAAATCGATTCACTCCTTCTGAAACTCTTCCAAAACACATGATCTCCGTCTTTAAACCCTCTTACCTAGATATTCAACTAAAATGTATCAAAACAACCAAACTCTATCCCAAAAATCCTTTATCAAGTGCCAAGACAACGATAAAAGTTGTAAATTACTAGAACAGTACTCGTATTCAGTCAATATGAATCGCGAATCAAATTGCAACTATGGAATGGAAGTGATCAAATGTCAAAGATGAAACTAAACATGTGACAAATGAATAAGAAGTCAAATCAAGCACACACGATCAACTAAATTGGTTCTACTTGTATTTCTCTCCAAGTTGTGTAATTAAATATTTGTACATCCAAGTTTTCATGAAAGCTTCACATCATACATGAGAAATGAAGTACGTATAAAAAAAATAAATATAAATAGTTCTCTAATGGAAAGGTTAATCTTGACGTAACAACCTTCATTCCTACCAATTTTCGTCTCATGAACTTTCTAAACACACTATTGAAGTAATTCAATCAATTATAAGCACAATGATTACTAAAATCACAGTAAAAAACACATATGAAACATTTGAATCTATTATTTAATCAAAAACGAAAACTTAACACAAGAGCACTCAACTGACACTATAAATTGATTCACTCCTTTCGAAACTCATCCAAAACACATGACCTCCGTCTTTAAACCCTCTTGCCTAGATATTCCACTAAAATGTATCAAAACGACAACTCTCTATCCCAAAAATCTTTTATCAAGCGCTAAGACAACCATAAAAGTTGTAAATGACTGGAACACTACTCGTATTCAGTCAATATGAATCGCGAATCAAATTGCAACTGTGGAATGGAAGTGATCGGATGACAAAGATGAAACTAAAAATGTGACAAATGAAGAAGAAGTCAAATCAAGCAGACACAATCAACTAAATTTGATCTACTTGTATTTCTCTCCAAATTGTGTAATTACATATTTGTACATCAATGTTTTAATAAAAGCTTCACATCATTCATGAGAAATGAAGTACGTATAAAAAACAAATAAATATAAATAGTTCTCTAATGGAAAGGTTAATCTTGACGTAACAACCTTCATTCCTACCGATTTTTGTTTCATGAACTTTCTAAACACACTATTGAAGTAATTCAATCAAATATAAGCACAATGATTACTAAAATCACACTAATAAACATATATGTAATATTTGAATCTGTTGTTTACACCAAAATAAAAACTTAACACAAGAGCACTCAACTGAACTATAAATCGATTCACTCCTTCCGAAACTCATCCAAAACACATGACCTCCGTCTTTAAACCCTCTTGCCTAGATATTCCACTAAAATGTATCAAAACGACAACTATTGTGACAACCCTAGATTTAGAAATTTTATACACTAAATATTCCAAACTACACCTAGGCTAACATATATATATTTTTATACTTACATATACGTATGCATGCTTTCATTTTGTTTACACAAGTATGTTGATTGCTTATATATATATATGTATACGTATGCATGGTCGCATGCATACACACCCTTTTACGTGTGCATGTACCATCTTTTGCTAAGAAACATGTGCACATCACATGAACATAAGTGTTGTTCATTTGTATGCTTGCATGCATAAACAAGAAGTTACGTACGCATGTATCCATATTCCTAACCTTTTGATACCAAACGTTACATGAACAAGAAACTCAACCACATAACACCAAACAAACACTAAGTAAACCAAAATACAACCCAACCAAACATCATAAACATAAGTTAACATCAAGAGAGATTTGACATCAAAACAAACCTAAACAAATTCCCTACACCTAAACCTTAAACCAAAGAACCATTAAAGATCAAGAACCACTCGGTTAACATCCTTAAGCACCCGGTTTACACCTTAAACATCCATTAATGATCAATGACTCACCCCTCTCTTTGTGTGACACCTAAACTCACCTTGCCACCAAGCTCAACCCCAACCCGCCACCTAGCCCCCCTAATAACCGACTCACTAGACCTATAACTCCACCTCACACCCTAAAGACTAGATCTCATAATTACATCTCCACTATTTGGAGGTCTCGGCCGAATGGGAAACCCAAACCATCAAGCCACAACCAAGAACCCATCTTCATTCGGTAGCCTCTCAACCTCTATTCCTACTCCCCCACCTCACGGACACCGCACACCATCACCATCCTCCCCACTCTCGGATAACACCATAGCCATCACGTATAACCATCAAAACCTACATCCCTCTCGGTTACAAAGCAGCAACATCCAAGCCTCGTGGAAGCATCACCTCCCGAAAGATTATCAAGAACACCAAAACCAAGCAAGCTTAGACCATCCTCACCTTCTTCTCACACTCTCCTTCTGTCAAAATCAAGGTTCTAACTCCTAAAACCTTGCTTGATTAAGATTATGGAAACTAAACATGTGTTAAATAAAGCACATGTGATTAACCCTTTTGGTTAAAACAAAGTTCTTATAGAAACTTATACAAAATCAAACCTATTTTTCAGAACAAAAAGAAAGGTTTTAAGAATCTGGAAAAATAAAACAAATCTTAAAAATCAAAGTTTTAGCAAGAAATTATCAACAAAATGGTTAAAAATCTAGTTATAGTTTGTTAAATCAATTCTGCATATTAAATAACTGTGATTGTGGGAACAAATATTAAAAATATATTTAGAATATTAGGAAATAGAACTCTATAAAATTTGGTACTATTCCTATAAGTAAGTTAATTTATATGCAATATTTAAGAATATAAAGAGAAAAATTATATCAGAAGAACCGACCCTAGTAAATGTATGGAAAAATTATATACTGACTATTACAAATTATAGAATCCACTGAAAAAATCTCGTGACCTAACTCAGAATATTATCTGAAATATGAATTTTTAACTATTCTGTCAACTAAAAATCGGGAAAAATACTTAAATTATGTCACACCCCGGGCCCAGGTAGGGTGGGACGTCACAGACTAGCAACAACATATGGCAGCGGAAACAAAACATTATAAGAGCTCAAATGAGAGAATGGACTTCCACCATTCAAGAGCTGATCCCTTGAGAGATTGTGATGCAAATCTCACCAAATGCTCCATCTTGCACTCGCTGATGTCTAAGACGGCTTCCATTTCGTCGATCCACCTGTAAGTCTCTATAGCACCCTCGGTGCCATAGAAGTCCTTGGGCTTACATGCCATGAAGGTCTTGTAAGAGCACCCATTCCTTAACGCCTCGGCTTCTTCGTCGTGGCTCTCATCATTTACCGGCCGTTCATTACCAGTAGTGTTATCCCGGTCTGCATTTATCTGTGCAATAATAGTCGGAATGGCGTTGGCCAGTTGCTGAGCTACGAGGTTAGCAATCCTTTCATCACCCTCTTGATTAGTATTCTCCCCGTGGGGAGTCCCTGGTGGAGTAGGTTGGTTTCTAATAGGCCTTGCTTCCTCATGGCGGCCCCTGGTGGCTCCACGTCGACCAAAACGTGTTCCTCTGCGAGTCGGCATTCTGAGAGTATCACAAATAGATTCGTTTAGCATCTCATAAATTTTGTTTCGGATAGCCTATGCATCATTATCCTACCACACCATGCCTCGGAAGAGGGATCATGGCATGCACATATGTATTTACAACCCACTAAAGAACCTTAAGAAGTCCAAATCAAAACATGACATAACAGTTGGGTGACCATTTAGAAAAGGCACAGACAAATTCAAGGCACAACAAAACATATAGCAATTCAATACAGACAGTTTAATAATTCTAGCATCCCAAAAGCAGTTAACGATAGTATCATCCAAACAAATAGAATCAGAGTCATGCTCTTACAATTTGGAAGGTGCCACCACCCCCATAATAATAAAATAATAGTATCGAATAAGAATCCAAATAGTTTCCTTCTACTGTCCACAGACAGATAAATCCCACTGAGTACTCCAGTTCTCACATCCACTTCCTCTTTAGCCATCCAAACCATCCCGTACCCTTCTTCCTCTGCTCCTGCTCCAAACGCTTCACTCCTTGTGTAGCCATCATCGCCTGGAACTGAGCCGACTGAGAAGTTTGAGTGGCGTGCTAAACAGTCAGCTCATGACGGAGAACAGTCCTCAAAATCTCATCCAATGTCGCATCGGAGGGTCCTACATCACTTGCCCGGCGACTCGACTGGGAGTACCTATCACCAGCCAGTACGCTAGGGCCGTCATACATACTATGTCTCGGCGGGATCAGGCGTTCGTCACGAGGGTCAAACAGTGGGGGTACCGATGTTGGAATCCTAACAGGCGGGGGAGGAGGAGGAGGCATCCTAAAGGATATGGAGGATCCTGGCCTAACGCTTTTGCGAGGTCGGGTGACAGTACGCGCACCCCTATTCCCAATAGGTGGGATGGGTGAGAGGGTCGGAGCAGCTACTTGAGGAGAGTGGGATCGCGTTCGGCTTCGGGAAGGTGATGTGGAGGAAGAGTCCTCGGAAGCCTCAATGTCTTCGGACGTAACGGATATCCACCCTGGATGTCCGCATCTCCGGAGGTACGCCTCATACTCCGTCTAGGGCTTCTCTCTCCTCAGGTTTCCGGTAGGAGCAGTCTCAGTGTCGGGGTGAGCAGGCGCCTTTCCTTTATCAGCCATTGACGTTATCCTGTAAGAAATACATCATGAGTAATTTGGTTTCGCATAGCTCATGATTTACATAATAGTACTAATAATGGTAGTGATGGCAATAGTATCTGTTATTCCAACATATAGCTGTCTTTTTTGCCCAGATCAATAGTTTCTTCAAGTAGTATCGGATAACATAGTTTATCATAAAAAACTCATTTAAATCCCCTTTTTAAAATTAGTTTCAAATCATCAATATAAACCAGAAAAAGTCCAACCATAACCTAAAGATCAGTGATGGAAATTACGCGTCCGGTAAATTCATGATTACGTTGATCAAGTGTAATCATCAATTTACCCAACCCGATCATCCCAACACTTCCCACAAGGACAGTCCTGGGGTATCAGGGTTGTAGCCTAGGGTCTACTATGGCATTCCCGACTTCTCTACAACCTTTGGCTCTGATACCAATCTGTCACACCCCGGGCCCAGGTAGGGTGGGACGTCACAGACTAGCAACAACATATGGCAGCGGAAACAAACCATTATAAGAGCTCAAAGGAGAGAATATCACATGGCATTAAAGTTTTAAAAAAGTAACAGGGCTAGAGACACATCAAGCCCCCAAATGAGTTTTACAATCATCCATAAAAATAAAATTGTACTTGTTCAACACAAAATATAAATTGTTTAATTGTTTCATCAAGGAAATAAGCCAATGCCATGTCACGGGGATAAGTCTAGGTCTTCACAACAGCTAGGATCTCTTCATATATTACCCGAAACATGCTCAAAAGAAAATTGTGTCAACTAAAAAGTTGGTGAATTCAAGTGCTTAAAGTTTAAAAACAAAAGGACTTAACAAATCCTTCTTTGATTAAAAGAAAATAATCATTGTTTATCATCGTGGGAAAAATCATAATCAACCCTGCACTCAGTCCCGGTTAGCCTCTTCTAAAGTTGTGTTTTACCGGATATTCCCGAAGGAAGAAACTGAGCCCCAAACCAGTGAACCCTACCTGCCCGGATGGTTCACCATAGAATCTTAGCAAAACTTGTTACATGCCACAACGATCCCTCAGGATCTCAGTGGGGTAACCTTCTTGGAACGGAAGCCACTGTGTGTGGGGGATTCCCCAAATAGATCTATCCATTTAAATCAAGCGGTTCACGAAAGAATTAATGATCATGATATAAGAATCAGCAGGTAACCACAAATCCCACATAGAATCATTAAATAAAGCACAATCATAGTTCATAAAAAGTAGAGCATGTTTCATCCCAAAACAATAGTAAAAAGGGGGATCACTAGAACTCACCTTAGGTTTCCAATTCAAAAGTCTCTTGGTGTGCCGGGAAGTGTCACAAGTCTAGCACCCTAACATGCACATATTAAGCAATAAGCTACTGCCCTAAACTCATTCAAAGTGCAACAATGGTGTCAAGGGTTTAGCTATTGAGTAAGGCTTTGGTTTCGTGAAGGTTTGTATAAAAAGTTTCCTTTTATGGCAGGTCAAGGAGTCTTCATGAAAATTGGGATTTTCCACTTCCTTAGGTAAAGTATATTAAGGACTTTTGTTGTTCAAGTGGTTATTAGCTTCCTGGAAGCCGGTTGTAAGGTTTGGAAAAATTTTACAGTTTGGTCCCTCAAGTTTCAAAATTGACAGTTTCTACCCTTAAGTTTAGTTTCTTGCCCTTTATGTCATTTAAGACCAAAAATCAGATTATTAGAGTCATATTATGATTATTATGGAGTAAGTGCTTCAAAACTTTAGTCTACGGGTTCGATTTTAAAAACCGCGCGTTTAACTCTCCCGGTTACGGTAAAAGCCGGATAGTTTTAATAGTAATTTGGAGTTTTCATATATTAAAATCTTGGACCAGTAGGTATTTTCTAAAAGATTTATTTATAAATTTTTAAGTCCTTAAATTGTGTAAATTGGCCTTTTATAGTTGAAAATCTTGTTTTTACGTTTGACCCGTTAATACGCGGTTTTGATCGGGTTTGACCATTTAAAGCTCGTTTGACCGAATTTTTAAATGCCTTAAGTCCTTTATTAATTAACTTACTGAAATCATATGATTTTTATAAATCTTAGTTTTGAACTCTATTTTTATGGATTTTCTCAAAAACGATGCTCGGTTGTGTACCCGTTTTAGTTAAAACGTCATTATTTGTGTCTTGACCATTTTAAAATTATCCATTGACTCCAGAGTACTTTATTTATCATTTTGAGCCTGGAATTCTTTTAAGAATGTTAAATTTGTATTCTTATATTTTAAGTCATTTTTACCATGTTTTGGGTCCCGAAAGTGACTAAAAGAGGGTAAATCACAACATGTCCTTTATTCCAGAGATTAAACATTACTAACACTTCTAATATTCACAAAACCTACTGTAATTTCAGTCCCAACATGTTGCCTAGTTGATCTGACATCCATATGCTTCAAATATGTAGAAAATGCC
The DNA here is from genome assembly GCA_025215565.1 of Flaveria ramosissima. Classification (NCBI taxonomy): domain Eukaryota; kingdom Viridiplantae; phylum Streptophyta; class Magnoliopsida; order Asterales; family Asteraceae; genus Flaveria; species Flaveria ramosissima. Next base: position 599,201 of record CM046044.1, on the reverse strand, counting down.
ATAACCGACAATTACACTAGTGTAAACCATCTTAACTTGAGTTTAAATGTTACAAACACTTCGTTTAACTTCATAAACAGATTATAAGGTGTATTAAGTCGTTCATGAGTAGGTTATGGGTCTTGGTTAAAAGGATTTTTCAAACAATGCTCAAAAGGGTGTTGTTACATGTAGAAAGGAGGGTTTCAAGGTGAAATCCATGTATCAACCGTGGATTTGAGTATAGCCACTTGGAACTTTTAAAAACAGGTTCTTGGGAGTCCATTAAGTCATAAAAATGCAGGTCACAAGTTTGGTTTACAAGAGTGAAGCTTTCACAAGTTAGATGTGTCAAAACACTCAAAATGAGGGTTTTCATGGTGGAAATCGGTTTCCACCTCAAGAATGACTAACATAACATGAAGTTTACCTTCAAGAACGTTGGGAACTCCTTAAGAACGAGATGATGGTGAGATGTTTCTGCTACAACAAGGAAATACACGGTTCTTAGATGATAAATGAAGAAAACAAGAGAAATGTCACAAAACCGACAACTTGAGCTTACACTCGATGTAACTCACGGTTTAGAAGGTGTTGATGGCCGTGAATGGCTTGAAACTCCTTGGACTTGAATGTAGAAACTCGAACTAAGGCTGGAAAGGTGGAACAAGTACGGTTGTGTGACCAAATCTCGCGAACAAGGCCACTTCTTTGGTTTTGCTCTTGGCCGAATGGAACTTGGTGTGGTCTTGAATTTTCTTGCACAAGTACTAGAGAGAATTGTTTGAGAGTGTTGTGAGATGTGTGTGTTTTTGGATCAGCTGATGAGTTTGAATAAAGGGGAGGAGAGAGGGAGAGAGATGCATGAAAGGTGAGTGGGTGTGTGGGTGTGGTGAAGTGAGGAGAGAGGAGGGGAGTGGTGAGAGGGGCGGCCGATCTTGGAGGGTAGTGGGGAAGGATTTTCCATTTAATTTTAATTGTAAATTATATTGTGTAGTGTAATTTTGTAGTATTGGGTATTATGTATTATTTAGTGGATGGTGAATTGAGGTATCTAATGCATGCCCATGCATGCATGGCCGAAATTATGTAAGTGTGAGTGTGTATGCTCACATTTTGATTGCCTTCTCTTGAATTAAATTTTGTAAGGGTGACTAGTTGACATACCCGGGACACTAATTTTTAAAAAGGTAGAAACCTAAATTGGTTAAAAGTCAATAATAAAAAAAATCACATGAAATCATAATTTACATCAAATAGTAAGATTTGTTTCCAATTTCATAGTAGGGTTGAATAGTTTCAGTTATTAGCACTCATAACATAGATAATGATGCAAGTAATCTAGGGTTAGGGTAACAACCTGGAGGTCGGTTGTCACATTCTCCCACCGTTTAGGAAATTTCGTCCCGAAATTTTAACTCTGATTAGAGACTGAACGGTGGTTTGAAGAGGTGTGGATAGTTCTTCCTCATTTCATCTTCACGCTCCCAAGTAAATTCAGGTCCTCGCTTGGAGTTCCATCTAACCTTAACCTTGGGTATGCGGCTCCGCCGGAGTTGTTTGACCAAACGATCCGTGATCTCCACAGGTTCTTCCACAAAGTTCAGTTTGTCGCTTATCTTGCTTCTTTTAATGGTAGTTCCAGGGTTTTGTCTACCATGCTCTTCTTCAAGTTTGACACATGAAAGGTGTCGTGTATGTGACTCAACCCGGGGGTAAGTTTCAACTTATATGCCACTGGGCCAATTCTTGCCATTATCTCGAATGGTCCAATGTATCTTGGGCTTAGTTTTCCTCTTTTTCCGAACCTCACTGTTCCTTTCCACGGTGCTACTTTTTAGCATCACTCTGTCGCCTACTTGGAACTCTAAAGGTTTCCGCATCCTGTCAGCGTACTTCTTCTGTCGATCTCTAGCTGCTCTCAGTCGCTCCTTTATCTTATAGATCTTGTCGGTGGTTTCCAACACTATGTCGGGTCCCATCACTTGGCTATCACCAATCTCATTCCAACTCAAGGGTGATCGGCATTTCCTGCCATAAAGGGCCTCATACGGAGCGGCTTTGATACTCGTGTGGTAACTATTGTTATAGGCGAATTCCACCAAAGGAAGATGGTTATCCCAGTTTCCGCCAAAGTCCATCACGCAAGCTCTCAACATGTCTTCCATCGTTTGAATAGTTCTTTCGCTCTGTCCGTCGATCTGAGGGTGGTAAGCCGTGCTAAGATCTAAACGGGTTCCTAAAGCTTGCTGGAATGATTTCCAGAAACGAGAGGTGAAACGGCTATCACGGTCTGAGATGATCGACAGAGGCACTCCATGCCTTGTTACAATCTCGTCGACATAAAGTTGGGCCAGTTTCGTCATGTCGTAGTCTTCTCTAATTGGCAAGAAGTGAGCTGATTTTGTTAATCTATCCACTATTACCCAGATAGCATCGTGACCTTTAAACGTTCTAGGCAACTTGGTAACAAAATCCATCGTAACATTATCCTATTTCCATTCTGGAATCTCAGGTTGCTGCAACGTTCCTGGTGGCTTTTGGTTCTCAGCTTTTACCATGGCACAAGTTAAACATTTCCCCACATAAACGGCGATTGATCTCTTGATTCCCGGCCACCAGAAAAATGTCTTTAAATCCTAGTACATCTTATCACTTCCAGGGTGAATTGAATACCTAGACTTGTGCGCTTCGTCGAGGATTACTTCTCGAATTCCTCCGTGTTTTGGCACCCAAGCCCTTCCACCATATCTATATGTACCATCATCCCCTATCTCCAATCACTTTTCCATTCCAGTCAATCCTTCTTCCTTTAGTTTTTCTTCCTTTAATGCCTTGCCTTGAGCTTCCTTCAGTTTTGCTATAAGGTTGGTATACACACTCATCCTTAAGGCTCGTACTCGAAGAGGTTTCTCTCTTTCCTTTCGGCTCAACGCATCCGCCACAACATTGGCCTTACCAGGATGGTAGCGGATCTCGCACTCGTAATCGTTCAATAACTCAACCCATCTTCTCTGACGCATGTTGAGCATCTTTTGGTCAAGGATATGCTGCAAGCTTCTATGGTCAGTGTAGATGATGCACTTTGTGCCATAAAGGTAGTGCCTCCACATCTTGAGGGCAAACACCACGGCACCCAACTCCAGATCGTGCGTCGTGTAGTTCTTCTCAGATCATTCAGCAGTCTCGATGCGTAAGCAATCACCTTGTTGCGTAGCATCAATACACATCCTAGCCCTTGACGCGAAGCGTCACAATAGACCACGAAGTCTTCTACTCCTTCGGGAAGAGCAAGGATAGGTGCACTGCATAACTTTTCCTTAAGTGTTTCAAACTCCTCGTTCTGCTCTCGCTCCCACACAAAGGTTGTGTTTTTCTTGGTTAGTGCGGTCAAAGGTTGCACTATACGCGAGAAGTCCTTTATAAATCTTCGGTAATAGCCAGCCAGTCCTAAGAATTTCCTTATCTCCGTAGGAGTTTCAGGAATCTTCCAATTCTTTATGGCCTCAATCTTGGAAGGGTCAACTTGAATCCCATCCTCATTTACCACATGACCTAAGAATTGGATCTGGCGCATCCAGAATTCGCATTTAGAGAACTTAGCATATAGTTGCTCATTCTTGAGCAGTTCAAGAATTAGCCTGAGATGCTTCTCGTGCTCGTCTTTACTTTGAGAATAGATCAGTATGTCGTCGATAAACACGATCACAAACTTGTCGAGGTAAGGGCGGCAAACGCGATTCATGAGGTCCATGAATGCTGCTGGAGCATTAGTCAGTCCAAAGGGCATGACCAAATACTCATAGTGTCCATACCTAGTTCGGAAGGCGGTTTTGGGTATATCTTCTTCTCTTATCTTCAGCTGGTGGTATCCTGACCTCAAGTCTATTTTGGAGAAATAACTTGCTCCTTGCAGTTGATCAAATAGGTCATCTATTCTCGGGAGAGGGTAACGGTTCTTTATGGTCAACTTATTCAATTCCCTGTAATCAATACACATTCGCAGGGTTCCGTCTTTCTTTTTCACGAACAGTACCGGGGCACCCCATGGAGAAACACTCGGATGTATAAATCCCTTGTCCAGTAGTTCTTGAATTTGTACCATTAGCTCCTTCATCTCAGGTGGGGCGAGCCGGTACGGTGCCTTGGCTACTGGTGCAGCACCAGGCAACAAGTCTATCTGGAATTCATCTTGCCGATTCGGGGGAAGTCCTGGTAGTTCTTCCGGAAACACCTCTGGGTATTCCGAAACCACGGGAATCTCTTCGATCTTCTTCTCCTTTTGGGCTTTCATCACATAACTATAAAAGCTCGACATCCCTTCTTCAAGCTCTTGGTAGCTTTTAAATGGGATATCATAGGGTATAGAGTGTTACTCCTTTCACCTTCTACCACTAACACTTCTTCGTCGCTCAACGGTATCTTGAGCAGCCGCTCATCACATACGATTTCGACTTTATGCTTCGCTAACCAGTCCATACCCACGACCACATCAAATCCTCCTAACTTAATGGGCATCAAGTCAATCTTAAACGTATTCCCCTTTAGATTCAGCGGGCAATCCCTAATGATTTCGTTAGTTTCTAAAATATTACCGTCAGCTAATTCTACGGTAAATGTATCAGTCAGGGTACACGCGTCTAAGTCAATCAATGGCCTAAAAGTACTAGAGATAAAACTAGCAGTCGCTCCAGTATCAAACAGTACAATAGCGGGATGATTGTTTACAAGGAACGTACCGTTGACCACGTCGGGTTCCCTACGAGCTCCTGCTGGGTCCATAACGAAAGCTCTTCCCTTAGGCTTGTTGTGCTTGGCATCCTTGTCTCTACCCAGCTTAGGACACTTGTTCCTCATATGCCCTGGATCTCCACACTCATAGCATTGTTTCCCCGGTGCATAAGTACAGTCTTTAATTAAATGGCCTGTTCTCTTGCACCTAAAACAGGGCATCGGGTTACATTCCCCTTGATGATGTAACTTGCACTTGCTGCAGAATGGGCTTGTCCCCGTATAGAATCTCCGGTTTTTGCTTCCTTGATCATCACGTCTCACTCCTTCGGAACTCCTTCTACTTGACCCACTGCTACTTCCAACCGCTCTTTTTGCTTCAAACCACTTCCTCTTATCACCAACAAACTTCTTCTTCTCATCAGTCCTTCCTTGATCGGTCCATCCAGCCCTAATTAGATCATCAGTCAAACTGCTGGTAAGGTCGACAGCAGCTTGCAGGGTCACAGGCTGAGAGGCACGAACCATACCCCTAACTCTTGGTAGTTCCCAGATGAACCATGCTACACCTTTGGCTTCTGGCGTCACCAAATGTGGCACAAGTCGGGACAGGGCTAAGAAACGATTGATGTATTCGGTCTAGTTGGGTCCTTTTATCTCCAAGCTTAAAAATTCTGTCTCCAGCTTCTCGAGTTGATTGATGGGACAATATTTGTTGGTCATTAGCTCTCGGAATTCAGTCCAACCCATTCGATTAGCCACGTTTCTTCCACGGCTCTGAGTAATGGACTTCCACCATTCAAGAGCTGATCCCTTGAGAGATTGTGATGCAAATCTCACCATATGCTCCATCTTGCACTCGCTGATGTCTAAGACGGCTTCCATTTCGTCGATCCACCTGTAAGTCTCTATAGCACCCTTGGTGCCATAGAAGTCCTTGGGCTTACATGCCATGAAAGTCTTGTAAGGGCACCCATTCCTTAACGCCTCGGCTTCTTCGTCGTGGCTCTCATCATTTACCGGCCTTTCATTACCAGTAGTGTTATCCCGGTCTGCATTTATCTGTGCAATAATAGTCGGAATGGCGTTGGCCAGTTGCTGAGCTATGAGGTTAGCAATCCTTTCGTCACCCTCTTAATTAGTATTCTCCCCGTGGGGAGTCCCTGGTGGAGTAGGTTGGTTTCTAATAGGCCTTGCTTCCTCATGGCGGCCCCTGGTGGCTCCACGTCGACCAAAACGTGTTCCTCTGCGAGTCGGCATTCTGATAGTATCACAAATAGATTCGTTTAGCATCTCATAAATTTTGTTTCGGATAGCCTATGCATCATTATCCTACCACACCATGCCTCGGAAGAGGGATCATGGCATGCACATATGTATTTACAACCCACTAAAGAACCTTAAGAAGTCCAAATCAAAACATGACATAACAGTTGGGCGACCATTTAGAAAAGGCACAGACAAATTCAAGGCACAACAAAACATATAGCAATTCAATACAGACAGTTTAATAATTCTAGCATCCCAAAAGCAGTTAACGATAGTATCATCCAAACAAATAGAATCAGAGTCATGCTCTTACAATTTGGAAGGTGCCACCACCCCCATAATAATAAAATAATAGTATCGAATAAGAATCCAAATAGTTTCCTTCTACTGTCCACAGACAGATAAATCCCACTGAGTACTCCAGTTCTCACATCCACTTCCTCTTTAGCCATCCAAACCATCCCGTACCCTTCTTCCTCTGCTCCTGCTCCAAACGCTTCACTCCCTGTGTAGCCATCATCGCCTGGAACTGAGCCGACTGAGAAGTTCGAGTGGTGTGCTGAACAGTCAGCTAATGACGGCGAACAGTCCTCAAAATCTCATCCAATGTCGCATCGGAGGGTCCTACATCACTTGCCCGGCGACTCGACTGGGAGTACCTATCACCAGCTAGTACGCTAGGGCCGTCATACATACTATGTCTCGGCGGCATCAGGCGTTCGTCACGAGGGTCAAACAGTGGGGGTACCGATGTCGGAATCCTAACAGGCGGGGGAGGAGGAGGAGGCATCCTAAAGGATACGGAGGATCCTGGCCTAACGCTTTTGCGAGGTCGGGTGACAGTACGCGCACCCCTATTCCCAATAGGTGGGATGGGTGAGAGGGTCGGAGCAGCTACTTGAGGAGAGTGGGATCGCGTTCGGCTTCGGGAAGGTGATGTGGAGGAAGAGTCCTCGGAAGCCTCAGTGTCTTCGGACGTGACGGATATCCACCCTGGATGTCCGCATCTCCGGAGGTACGCCTCATACTCCGTCTGGGGCTTCTCTCTCCTCAGGTTTCCGGTAGGAGCGGTCTCAGTGTCGGGGTGAGCAGGCGCCTTTCCTTTATCAGCCATTGACGTTGTCCTGTAAGAAATACATCATGAGTAATTTGGTTTCTCATAGCTCATGATTTACATAATAGTACTAATAATGGTAGTGATGGCAATAGTATCTGTTATTCCAACATATAGCTGTCTTTTTTGCCCAGATCAATAGTTTCTTCAAGTAGTATCGGATAACATAGTTTATCATAAAAAAATCATTTAAATCCCCTTTTTTAAAATTAGTTTCAAATCATCAATATAAACCAGAAAAAGTCCAACCATAACCTAAAGATCAGTGATGGAAATTACGCGTCCGGTAAATTCATGATTACGTTGATCAAGTGTAATCATCAATTTACCCAACCCGATCATCCCAACACTTCCCACAAGGACAGTCCTAGGGTATCAGGGTTGTAGCCTAGGGTCTACTATGGCATTCCCGACTTCTCTACAACCTTTGGCTTTGATACAAATCTGTCACACCCCGGGCCCAGGTAGGGTGGGACGTCACAGACTAGCAACAACATATGGCAGCGGAAACAAACCATTATAAGAGCTCAAAAGAGAGAATATCACATGGCATTAAAGTTTTAAAAAGGTAACAGGGCTAGAGACACATCAAGCCCCCAAATGAGTTTTACAATCATCCATAAAAATAAAATTGTACTTGTTCAACACAAAATATAAATTGTTTAATTGTTTCATCAAGGAAATAAGCCAATGCCATGTCACGGGGATAAGTCTAGGTCTTCACAATAGCTAGGATCTCTTCATATATTACCTGAAACATGCTCAAAAGAAAATTGTGTCAACTAAAAAGTTGGTGAATTCAAGTGCTTAAAGTTTAAAAACAAAAGGACTTAACAAATCCTTCTTTGATTAAAAGAAAATAATCATTGTTTATCATCGTGGGAAAAATCATAATCAACCCTGCACTCAGTCCCGGTTAGCCTCTTCTAAAGTTGTGTTTTACCGGATATTCCCGAAGGAAGAAACTGAGCCCCAAACCAGTGAACCCTACCTGCCCGGATGGTTCACCATAGAATCTTAGCAAAACTTGTTACATGCCACAACGATCCCTCAGGATCTCAGTGGGGTAACCTTCCTGGAACGGAAGCCACTGTGTGTGGGGGATTCCCCAAATAGATCTATCCATATAAATCAAGCGGTTCACGAAAGAATTAATGATCATGATATAAGAATCAGCAGGTAACCACAAATCCCACATAGAATCATCAAATAAAGCACAATCATAGTTCATAAAAAGTAGAGCATGTTTCATCCCAAAACAATAGTAAAAAGGGGGATCACTAGAACTCACCTTAGGTTTCCAATTCAAAAGTCTCTTGGTGTGCCGGGAAGTGTCACAAGTCTAGCACCCTAACATGCACATATTAAGCAATAAGCTACTGCCCTAAACTCATTCAAAGTGCAAAAATGGTGTCAAGGGTTTAGCTATTGAGTAAGGCTTTGGTTTCGTGAAGGTTTGTATAAAAAGTTTCCTTTTATGGCAGGTCAAGGAGTCTTCATGAAAATTGGGATTTTCCACTTCCTTAGGTTAAGTATATTAAGGAATTTTGTTGTTCAAGTGGTTATTAGCTTCCTGGAAGTCGGTTGTAAGGTTTGGAAAAATTTTACAGTTTGGTCCCTCAAGTTTCAAAATTGACAGTTTCTACCCTTAAGTTTAGTTTCTTGCCCTTTATGTCATTTAAGACCAAAAATCAGATTATTAGAGTCATATTATGATTATTATGGAGTAAGTGCTTCAAAAATTTAGTCTACGGGTTCGATTTTAAAAACTGCGCGTTTAACGCTCCCGGTTACGGTAAAAGCCGGATAGTTTTAATAGTAATTTGGAGTTTTCATATATTAAAATCTTGGACCAGTAGGTATTTTCTAAAAGATTTCTTTATAAATTTTTAAGTCCTTAAATTGTGTAAATTGGCCTTTTATAGTTGAAAATCTTGTTTTTACGTTTGACCCGTTAATACGCGGTTTTGACCGGGTTTGACCATTTAAAGCTCGTTTGACCGAATTTTTAAATGCTTTAAGTCCTTTATTACTTAACTTACTGAAATCATATGATTTTTATAAATCTTAGTTTTGAACTCTATTTTTATGGATTTTTCTTAAAAACGATGCTCGGTTTGTACCCCTTTTTAGTTAAAACGTCATTTATTTGTGTCTTTGACCATTTAAATTATCCATTGACTCCAGAGTACTTTATTTATCATTTTTGAGCCTGGAATTCTTTTTAAGAATGTTAAATTTGTATTCTTACTATTTTTAAGTCATTTTACCATGTTTTCGGGTCCCGAAAGTGACTAAAAGAGGGTAAATCACAACATGTCCTTTATTCCAGAGATTAAACATTACTAAAACTTCTAATATTCACTAAAACCTATTGTAGTTTCAGTCCCAACATGTTGCCTAGTTGATCTATACATCCATATGCTTCAAATATGTAGAAAATGCCATAACCGACAATTACACTAGTGTAAACCATCTTAACTTGAGTTTAAATGTTACCAACACTTCGTTTAACTTCATAAACAGATTATTAAGGTGTCATTAAGTCGTTCATGAGTAGGTTATGGGTCTTGGTTAAAAGAATTTTTCAAACAATGCTCAAAAGGGTGTTGTTACATGTAGAAAGGAGGGTTTCAAGGTGAAATCCATGTATCAACCGTGGATTTGAGTATGTTGCCACTTGGAACTTTTAAAAACAGGTTCTTGGGAGTCCATTAAGTCATACAAATGCAGGTCACAAGTTTGGTTTACAAGAGTTGAAGCTTTCACAAGTTAGATGATGTCAAAACACTCAAAATGAGGGTTTTCATGGTGGAAATCGGTTTCCACCTCAAGAATGACTAACATAACATGAAGTTTACCTTCAAGAACATTGGGAACTCCTTAAGAACGAGATGATGGTGAGATGTTTCTGCTACAACAAGGAAATACACGGTTCTTAGATGATAAATGAAGAAAACAAGAGATATGTCACAAAACCGACAACTTGAGCTTACACTCGATGTAACTCACGGTTTAGAAGGTGTTGATGGCCGTGAATGGCTTGAAACTCCTTGGACTTGAATGGAGAAACTCGAACTAAGGCTGGAAAGGTGGAACAAGTACGGTTGTGTGACCAAATCTCGCGAACAAGGCCACTTCTTTGCGGTTTTGATCTTGGCCGAATGGAACTTGGTGTGGTCTTCGAATTTTCTTGCACAAGTACTAAAGAGAATTGTTTGAGAGTGTTGTGAGATGTGTGTGTGTTTGGATCAGCTGATGAGTTTGAATAAAGGGAGAGAGAGGGAGAGAGATGCATGAAAGGTGAGTGGGTGTGTGGGGTGGTGGTGAAGAGAGGAGGGGAGTGGTGAGAGGGGCGGCCGATCTTGGAGGGTAGTGGGGAAGGATTTTCCATTTAATTTTAATTGTAAATTATATTGTGTAGTGTAATTTTGTAGTATTGGGTATTATGTATTATTTAGTGGATGGTGAATTGAGGTATCTAATGCATGCCCATGCATGCATGGCCGAAATTATGTAAGTGTGAGTGTGTATGCTCACATTTTGATTGCCTTCTCTTGAATTAAATTTTGTAAGGGTGACTAGTTGACATTCCCAGGACACTAATTTTTAAAAAGGTAGAAACCTAAATTGGTTAAAAGTCAATACTAAAAAAAATCACATGAAATCATAATTTACATCAAATAGTAAGATTTGTTTCCAATTTCATAGTAGGGTTGAATAGTTTCAATTATTAGCACTCATAACATGGATAATGATGCAAGTAATCTAGGGTTAGGGTAACAACCTGGAGGTCGGTTGTCACAAATTATGAAATAAATTATGTGAAATTTATAGAAAATATAAGAATAGAAATAGAACAGTCTGTGTAAAAATTAGAATTTTTGAGCATGTTCTGATATTTTTAGCAAATAAGAGTAAAATAGGAAAAATTTTAAAAAATGACTCTGCTATGATTTAAAACATAAGAAAATTTTGAGAAACTATAAGAATTATAATTATTAATCTGACAAAATTTGACTAATTTTAGAGGCCCGAAGGTATTTCTAAAGAATTATTTGAATAATGTAAAAATGATAAGAATTAGCCTGAAAATAATTTAAATATGAAATTTTAGTATATTTTATCTAGCACTAAGATACATCTACTGTGAAAAGTTCGGAATTTATACAAAAACCTAACTTATGAAATAAATTCTTCAATCTGGGGTACTAAAAATGTTAAAGAAAAAAAATACATTTTCTAAACTATAAATATTTTTCTTGTTTATAGGTTACCATTTGGAGTAAAGGTGAGTTTCATGGCCCATTTTGTTTTATAAAGTTTTGGGGAAAAAGCATACTAATTGATGCATTATTTTCTGAAATTTATGTTACAACCATTAATTCGGATGTGGAACCGTTAGATAATATTGGTAGCGCTACTTAGGAAAATATTTCTTGCACCAATGGGATGAGTGTTGTGATGCTATATTATTTGATTTATGAAATTTTTATGACAGATATGAATGATCTGATTGCTATGTAAGGTTTAGTTGTATATAATGCATCAATATTACATGTTTGATAAACCTGTGAAACTCACCAACTTTATGTTGACTGTTTTGGGTATGCTTTTTCAGGAATTCACCATGACTAACAGCTTAATGTTCTCCTTTGATGTTTATAATGGCTGGGGAGAGGTTGTGGGGAAAGTTTGTGTTAACCTGACAGTGAACTTATATGATCTCAGTGTTTCGGTGGATGCACACTTCCATCGTCTCTGAAGATGCTACTGTTAGGATGTTAATGTAATAGGATTATGTTAGTTCAAATTTTGACTATCATGAATTGATGTAATCCTAACTTCTATATTAATAAACTTGTTATGTTATGTGTTATTATATATTTATTGTGCTTTATTATGAAATATGATATGTTTATATGATACTTGGTAAAAATTGTATATCAATGAGTTCTGAGCAAACAGGTCACACCCTAAGCATTTAACGCTTCCGCCGGGATGTGACAGGTTGGTATCAGAGCCATTGGTTATAGAGAATTAGGTACCATAAAATACCTAGACTATAACCATAGGCTCATATCTGTATAATTGTGTGTATATATGAATTTGCGTGATATGATTCCATGAATATTATAGCATCTCCTTTGTAAAGAATTTTTAATATATACAGAAATAGGTAACTAACTGTTTGGTTCAAAATCATGAAAAGATTTGTTTTGCAGCCATGAGTACTGATAACAATTTCTGTGAGACTGACTCATCCGAATACTCGGATTATAACAATCACAAAGAACTTACGCCTGAACCTGAACCTCAGCAAATTCTAGAACCTTTTCCAACTAAAGATGAAGATAATCATAAGCCTAAATTTTATGTCTGTCGTGCACCTGTAATGGTAGGAGGATATACCATTAAAACTCCTAGGAAAAAGGTACGACCCGGAAACAAATTCAAGACCAAGCAAGACGAAGGCAAGGAGATACAAGAAACTGACTCCCTCAAAAACGAAGAAAGAAAGGCTAAAAGACAAAGGATGAATGAAGACCAAAATGCAGCCACTCAACAAACCCTTAAACAGCTCAAGAAAATTCAACAAGGGATCAGGAATATTCAGAAGGATGTTAAGGAACTAAAAGCACCCAAGGGAAACATCTTCTCAAGAATATGGAAATGGGTGCAGGGAAATTAGAAGCTAACTTTTAATGTGAAATCTTTAAATAAGAACTTAAATAAAAAACATCTTTTGTGTTTGAACTATTACTTGCTTGTGTGTTAGCTAGAATATTGTTAAGAGTCTAAAATTCTTTTTAATATTTACTATAATTAACTATAGAAAAACATGCCGCCAAGAAGAAATACGCAACCCATAAGAAGGACTGCGCGAGTGGGACGACCTAGAACTAGACTTGGGGAAGAAACACCTGTTAACTCGACAACCAATGAAGATGAAAGGATCTCCCGGATACTGTCACAGCAATTGGAGGCTGCCATACCCATACTAGTAACTCAACTTCAACAAAACCTGAACCTCGGTACCACAACCCCTGGCAACGAAATACCAACTGATGATGCCATAAGAGAACAACCAGCAGAGGAGATTATAACAGAGAAAGGATGTTCCTACAAAGCCTTTATGTCATGTAGACCCCGAGAATTTGATGGTAGAGGCGGAGCAGTACAAGCTCTACGCTGGTTAGATGAAATGGAATCAACTCTGGAGATCAGCAAATGTGCCAATAACAACAGAACCTTGTTTGCCTCACACTCATTAAAAGGGGAAGCACAATCCTGGTGGAAAATGGAGATGACCACTAAAGGTAGGCACATTATGAATAAGTTAAGTTGGGAGGAATTTAGAAAATTAGTTATAGAAAAATACCGCCCTTACAATGAAATAGAAAAATTAGAAACTGAATTTTTAGCTTTAGAAATGAAAGGAGCAGCACATCGGGAATACACCGACAGGTACAATGAACTCTCAAGGTTAGTACCACATCTAGTGGCCCCAGAATCGAAGAGAATAGGAAGATATATTTGGGGACTAGTGCCACAGATAAGGGGATTAGTAAAATCGGCTAGGCCCAAGACTTTTCAAGATACTGTAAGTTTATCAGGAAGCTTGACAGATGAGATGATAAGAAATGGATCACTAGGCAACCCTAGATCTGGAGAAAAGAGAAAGTGGAGTGATGATAGCCCAGGGGGAAGATTTAAGGGAACCCCTCAGAAACGAATAGTTAGACAGCCCCCTCGGAACTACCTAGGAATGACACGGGAAAAGAAACCCCAGACAGAAAACCAGCCATGGTGCAACACTTGCCAAAGATACCATCAAGGCAACTGTGCGATGGTAATCTGTTACAACTGCAAGAAAAAGGGGCATATATCCCGAGACTGCAAAAACCCTGCAAATCCAAAATCAGTCTGCTATCAATGTGGGAATGAAAACCATCGCCGAAACGAATGTCCACAGCTAAAAGGAAAGGCACCGGCTAATCAGAACAACCCTCGGGGGAGAGCATTCATAATGCAGCAGAAGAAGCTCGACACGAACCAGAAGTTGTCACGTGTACGTTCCTTATAAACGATCAGTATGCTACTGTACTATTCGATACTGGAGCAACCCGTAGTTTTGTTTCAAATACATTTAGGCCACTACTTAACTTAACCGCAAAAAAGCTAAATCAAAAATATATGATAGAATTAGCTGATGGTAAGATAATCGAAGCTTATGAAATCATTCCTAATTGCACAATGAATTTAGATGAAAACTATTTCAATATAGATTTGATTCCTATTGATTTAGGAGGATTTGATATTGTTGTAGGAATGGATTGGTTAAGTAAAAATCAAGCTGAAATAGTATGTGGTAAGAAGATGATCAAAATCCCTTTGGTTAATGAGAATAGAACACTGTGTATATATGGTGAAAAACCTAGGGGCACCATAAAGATAATTTCTTGTAAAAATGCACAAAAATGTCTAAGGAAAAAATGTATGGCTTATCTGACTCACATTGTTGACACTAAGATAGACAAAGTAAACCTGAAAGATGTTCCAATTGTCAATGAATATTCTGATGTATTTCCTGATGAATTACCTGGGTTACCACCCCCTCGTCAAGTAAAATTCAAAATTGAATTGATGCCAGGAACAACCCCTATTGCTAAGGCACCCTACCGTTTAGCACCTACTGAAATGAAGGAATTAATGAGCCAACTTCAGGAACTTTTGGATAAAGGATTTATACGGCCTAGTGTATCACCCTGGGGAGCACCAGTTTTATTTGTTAAGAAAAAGGATGGAACGTTTAGAATGTGCATAGACTATAGGGAACTCAATAAGGTAACTGTGAAGAATAGATATCCCTTACCTAGAATAGACGATCTATTTGATCAATTACAGGAATCTAGTTACTTTTCAAAAATAGACTTGAGATCAGGGTATCATCAGCTAAGAATACAGGATGAAGATATACCAAAGACAGCATTCAGAACAAGGTATGGACATTATGAATTCCTGGTAATGCCATTTGGATTAACCAATGCTCCTGCCATATTTATGGATCTAATGAATAGGATATGTAAACCCTATTTAGATAAGTTTGTCATAGTCTTTATAGATGACATTTTAATCTATTCTAAGAATAAGGAGGATCATGAGCAACACCTAAGATTGACCTTGGAGTTGTTAAGAAAAGAAAAACTATACGCAAAATTCTCAAAATGTGAATTTTGGAAAAGAGAAGTACAATTCCTTGGACACATAGTCAATCAAGAAGGAATACAGGTAGATCCAGCGAAAATAGAAGCTGTTAAGAAATAGGAAGAGGATAATGAGCTTCTTGAAGCTGTATGGATTCTCTGAAAAGAGGCTTGGTCCAATATCTCTATCCACTATGGATGAGCACATTAGAGTGATCAATCAGAAGATTAAAAGTGGAGAGCTAGTTGACTTACACTCTCCACCAAGTCAAACTTCTCCTGAAGTTGAGGTCAAGGTCGAACCCCCTAAGACAACACAACCTAAATCTAGAGTTACATCTCAGCCAACTTCATCTTCTAATCCACAGCAGGTTTCTGCTCCTTTTCCTTCTAAACCTGTAAGGACCGGATTAGCAGGATATTATAGAAGGTTCATGGAAAATTTCTCAAGGATAGCTCAGCCCTTGACTGAACTAACCCAAAAAGACAGGCCATATGTCTGGGGAGAAAAACAAAAGAGTGCATTCGAACTCTTGAAAAGTAAGTTATGTAGTGCACCTATTTTGTCATTACCAGAAGGGACTGACGATTTTGTAGTATATTGTGATGTGTCTCGTCAAGGATTTGGATGTGTATTAATGCAACGAAGTAGAGTCATTGCATATGCCTCTAGACAACTTAGGGGAAGTGAGAAAAACTACACTACTCATGATTTAGAATTAGGAGCTGTAATCTTTGCACTTAAGATCTGGAGACATTATCTGTATGGGACAAAATGTACAATATATACGGATCACAAGAGTTTACAGCATATATTTGAGCAGAAATTGCTGAACATGAGACAAAGGTGATGGATAGAATTACTGAGTGATTATGATTGTGAAATCAAATATCATCCAGGTAAGGCAAATGTAGTTACAGATGCTTTAAGTAGAAAAGATAGGGTTAAACCATTACGAGCACGAGCCATGAGAATAGAACTACAATCAGACCTGTTAAGACAAATATGGGAAGCCCAACAGAAAAGTAAAATAGAAATAAAAGGACAGGAAAGGGATTTACAGGAAGATACAAATGGAATTCTAAGATTTAAAGGAAGGACCTGGATACCCGATGATGCTACACTTAGAAGGATTATATTACAAGAAGCACATAAGTCAAAATACTCAGTACATCTAGGAAATAACAAAATGTATAAGGATTTGAAAAATCATTACTGGTGGCCTGGCATGAAGAGATCAGTTGGAGAGTTTGTAGAGAAATGCAATACGTGTTCAAGAGTTAAAGCAGAACATCAGAAACCTTCAGGGTATCTACAACAACCTGAAATTCCAGAATGGAAATGGGATCAAATTACCATGGATTTTGTAACCAAGTTACCAAGGACCTCAAGTGGTTATGACACAATCTGGGTTATAGTAGATAGGTTAACCAAATCAGCACACTTCTTTCCAATCAGGGAAGATTACAAAATAGAGAAATTAGCAAGAAGTTACATACGAGAAATCGTATCCAGACATGGAATACCAATCTCCATTATATCTGATAGAGACAATAGATTCATATCAAGGTTTTGGCAAACCCTCCAAAAAGCTTTAGGAACCCAAATAAATCTTAGCACAGCCTTCCACCCACAAACAGATGCACAAAGTGAAAGAACAATACAAACACTAGAAGATATGTTACGTGCTTGTGCATTAGACTTTGGTGGCAACTGGGGATATACATCTACCTTTGATAGAATTTTCTTATAATAATAGCTATCATTCCAGCATTAAAACCACCCCATTTGAAGCCTTGTATGGAAGAAAATGCAGATCGCCACTATGTTGGAATGAAATAGGAGATAGACAACTTATAGGCCCTGATTTAATTCAAGAAACATCTGACAAGATCAAAGAAATCAAAAATAGATTAAAGACAGCACGGGATCGGCAGAAAAGTTACGCGGATAAAAGAAGAAAGCCATTAGAATTTCAAATTGGAGATAAGGTCTATCTAAGAATATCACCCACCAAAGGAATCTTTCGATTTGGAAAGAGAAATAAGTTGAACCCAAGATATGTTGGACCATTTGAAGTTATTGACAAAATTGGTCCTGTTGCGTATAAGCTAGATTTACCCGAAGAATTAAGTAAAGTACACAACACGTTCCATGTGTCCAATCTGAAGAAATGTTTAACAGATGAAACATTAAAAGTTCTAGTTCAAGAAATAAAGATAGACGAGAAGCTTCATTTTATAGAGGAACCAATAGCCATATTAGATAAAGAAGTTAAAAAGCTAAGAAGGAGCAAGATCCCCATAGTGAAAGTTAAGTGGAACGCTAGGAGAGGACCAGAGTATACATGGGAAAGAGAAGATGAAATCAAGAGAAGATGAAATCAAGAGAAGATACCCCCATCTATTTTAAGTCAATGGTCAGATAAGTTCATTACTATCCAAATAAATTTCGGGACGAAATTATTTTTACGGGGGGAGAATGTGACAACCCTAGATTTAGAAATTTTATACACTAAATATTCCAAACTACACCTAGGCTAACATATATATATTTTTATACTTACATATACGTATGCATGCTTTCATTTTGTTTACACAAGTATGTTGATTGCTTATATATATATGTATACGTATGCATGGTCGCATGCATACACACCCTTTTACGTGTGCATGTACCATCTTTTGCTAAGAAACATGTGCACATCACATGAACATAAGTGTTGTTCATTTGCATGCTTGCATGCATAAACAAGAAGTTACGTACGCATGTATCCATATTCCTAACCTTTTGATACCAAACGTTACATGAACAAGAAACTCAACCACATAACACCAAACAAACACTAAGTAAACCAAAATACAACCCAACCAAACATCATAAACATAAGTTAACATCAAGAGAGATTTGACATCAAAACAAACCTAAACAAATTCCCTACACCTAAACCTTAAACCAAAGAACCATTAAAGATCAAGAACCACTCGGTTAACATCCTTAAGCACCCGGTTTACACCTTAAACATCCATTAATGATCAATGACTCACCCCTCTCTTTGTGTGACACCTAAACTCACCTTGTCACCAAGCTCAACCCCAACCCGCCACCTAGCCCCCCTAATAACTGACTCACTAGACCTATAACTCCACCTCACACCCTAAAGACTAGATCTCATAATTACATCTCCACTATTTGGAGGTCTCGGCCGAATGGGAAACCCAAACCATCAAGCCACAACCAAGAACCCATCTTCATTCGGTAGCCTCTCAACCTCTATTCCTACTCCCCCACCTCACGGACACCGCACACCATCACCATCCTCCCCACTCTCGGATAACACCATAGCCATCACGTATAACCATCAAAACCTACATCCCTCTCGGTTACAAAGCAGCAACATCCAAGCCTCGTGGAAGCATCACCTCCCGAAAGATTATCAAGAACACCAAAACCAAGCAAGCTTAGACCATCCTCACCTTCTTCTCACACTCTCCTTCTGTCAAAATCAAGGTTCTAACTCCTAAAACCTTGCTTGATTAAGATTATGGAAACTAAACATGTGTTAAATAAAGCACATGTGATTAACCCTTTTGGTTAAAACAAAGTTCTTATAGAAACTTATACAAAATCAAACCTATTTTTCAGAACAAAAAGAAAGGTTTTAAGAATCTGGAAAAATAAAACAAATCTTAAAAATCAAAGTTTTAGCAAGAAATTATCAACAAAAGGGTTAAAAATCTAGTTATAGTTTGTTAAATCAATTCTGCATATTAAATAACTGTGATTGTGGGAACAAATATTAAAAATATATTTAGAATATTAGGAAATAGAACTCTGCAAAATTTGGTACTATTCCTATAAGTAAGTTATTTATATGCAATATTTAATAATATAAAGAGAAAAATTATATCAGAAGAACCGACCCTAGTAAATGTATGGAAAAATTATATACTGACTATTACAAATTATAGAATCCACTGGCAAAATCTCGTGACCTAACTCAGAATATTATCTGAAATATGAATTATTAACTATTCTGTCAACTAAAAATCGGGAAAAATACTTAAATTATGAAATAAATTATGGGAAATTTATAGAAAATATAAGAAAAGAAATAGAACAGTCTGTGTAAAAATTAGATTTTTTGAGCATGTTCTGATATTTTTAGCAAATAATAGTAAAATAGGAAAAATTATAAAAAATGACTCTGCTATGATTTAAAACATGAGAAAATTTTGAGAAACTATAAGAATTATATTTATTAATCTGACAAAATTTGACTAATTTTAGAGGCCCGAAGGTATTTCTAAAGAATTATTTGAATAATTTAAAAATGATAAGAATTAGCCTGAAAATAATTTAAATATGAAATTTTAGTATATTTTATCTAACACTAAGATACATCTACTTTGAAAATTTCGGAATTTATACAAAAACCTAACTTATGAAGTAAATTCTTCAATCTGAGGTACTAAAAATGTTAAAGAAAAAAAATACATTTTCTAAACTATAAATATTTTTCTTGTTTATAGGTTACCATTTGGAGTAAAGGTGAGTTTCATGGCCCATTTTGTTTTATAAAGTTTTGGGGAAAAAGCATACTAATTGATGCATTATTTTCTAAAATTTATGTTACAACCATTAATTCGGATGTGGAACCGTTAGATAATATTGGTAGCGCTACTTAGGAAAATATTTCTTGCACCAATGGGATGAGTGTTGTGATGCTATATTATCTGATTTATGAAATGTGTTATGACAGATATGAATGATCTGATTGCTATGTAAGGTTTGGTTGTATATAATGCATTAATATTACATGTTTGATAAACCTGTGAAACTCACCAACTTTATGTTGACTGTTTTGGGTATGCTTTTTCAGGAATTCACCATGACTAACAGCTTAATGTTCTCCTTTGATGTTTATAATGGCTGGGGAGAGGTTGTGGGGAAAGTTTGTGTTAACCTGACAGTGAACTTATATGATCTCAGTGTTTCGGTGGATGCACACTTCCATCATCTCTGAAGATGTTACTGTTAGGATGTTAATGTAATAGGATTATGTTAGTTCAAATTTTGACTATCATGAATTGATGTAATCCTAACTTCTATATTAATAAACTTGTTATGTTATGTGTTATTATATATTTATTATGCTTTATTATGAAATATGATATGTTTATATGATACTTGGTAAAAATTGTATATCAATGAGTTCTGAGCAAACAGGTCACACCCTAAGCATTTCACGCTTCCGCCGGGATGTGACAACTATCTATCCCAAAAATCCTTTATCAAGTGCCAAGACAACGATAAAAGTTGTAAATTACTGGAACACTACTCGTATTCAGTCAATATGAATCGCGAATCAAATTGCAACTATGGAATGGAAGTGATGAAATGTCAAAGATGAAACTAAACATGTGACAAATGAATAAGAAGTCAAATCAAGCACACACAATCAACTAAATTTGTTCTACTTGTATTTCTCTCCAAGTTGTGTAATTAAATATTTGTACATCCATGTTTTCCTGAAAGCTTCACATCATACATGAGAAATGAAGTACGTATAAAAAAAATAAATATAAATAGTTCTCTAATGGAAAGGTTAATCTTGACGTAACAACCTTCATTCCAACTAATTTTCGTTTCATGAACTTTCTAAACACACTATTGAAGTAATTCAATCAATTATAAGCACAATGATTACTAAAATCACAGTAAAAAAACACATATGAAACATTTGAATCTATTATTTAAATCAAAACAAAAACTTAACACAAGAGCACTCAACTGACACTATAAATCGATTCACTCCTTCCGAAACTCATCCAAAACCCATGACCTCCGTCTTTAAACCCTCTTGCCTAGATATTCCACTAAAATGTATCAAACCGACAACTCTATCCCAAAAATCCTTTATCAAGTGCCAAGACAACGATAAAAATTGTATATTACTGGAACACTACTCGTATTCAGTCAATATGAATCGCGAATCAAATTGCAACTATGGAATGGAAGTGATCAAATGTCAAAGATGAAACTAAACATGTGACAAATGAATAAGAAGTCAAATCAAGCACACACGATCAACTAAATTTGTTCTACTTGTATTTCTCTGCAAGTTGTGTAATTAAATATTTGTACATCCAAGTTTTCATGAAAGCTTCACATCATACATGAGAAATGAAGTACGTATAAAAACAAATAAATATAAATAGTTCTCTAATGGAAAGGTTAATCTTGACGTAACAACCTTCATTCCTACCAATTTTTTTTTCATGAACTTTCTAAACACACTATTGAAGTAATTCAATCAAATATAAGCACAATGATTACTAAAATCACACTAAAAACACATATGTAACATTTGAATCTATTGTGTAAACCAAAACAAAAACTTAACACAAGAGCACTTAACTGACACTATAAATCGATTCACTCCTTCCGAAACTCATTCAAAACACATAACCTCCGTCTTTAAACTCTCTTGCCTAGATATTCCACTAAAATGTAACAAAACGACAACTCTCTATCCCAAAAATCCTTTATCAAGCGCTAAGACAACCATAAAAGTTGTAAATGACAAGAACACTACTCGTATTCAGTCAATATGAATCGCGAATCAAATTGCAACTGTGGAATGAAAGTGATCGGATGACAAATATGAAACTAAAAATGTGACAAATGAAGAAGAAGTCAAATCAAGCAGACACGATCATCTAAATTTGATCTACTTGTATTTCTCTCCAAATTGTGTAATTACATATTTGTACATCCATGTTTTAATGAAAGCTTCAAATTGTACATGTGAAATAAAGTACGTATAAAAAACCAATAAATATAAATAGTTCTCTCATGGAAAGGTTTATCTTCACGTAACAACCTTCAATACTACCAATTTGGTTCTTGAACTTTCTAAGCACACTATTGAAGTAATTCAATCAAATATAAGCATAATGATTACTAAAATCACACTAAAAAACACATATGTAATATTTGAATATATTGTTTACACCAAAATGAAAACTTACTACAAGAGCACTCAACTGACACTATAAATTGATTCACTCCTTCCGAAACTCATCCAAAACACATGACCTTTGTCTTTAAACCCTCTTGCCTAGATATTCCACTAAAATGTATCAAAACTTGTAACACCCGAAAATTTATATTAAAGCCGGCGAAAGAAGAAAAAGAAATAAAGTCCGAAGTCGAGGGACCAAACCCGCCAACGAGAGAAACTTTGATGCACGGGAGTATAAAAGGGGGAAGACATCCCTATTCTCCCCATTTTCAGCCAAGAGAGGAGAGGAGAAGAGAAGGAGAAAAGAGGAGAAAAGTTGGTTCGGGTGGATTCGAGCGTGGAATTCAACGAGGAGCGAGTCAAATCGAAGCTCTACTCGACGGGATCATTAAGGTGAGTTCTAGGACCCCTCTTTTACATGTTTTCAACTGATTTTGGGGCTGGAACACGTCCAAAAACCTATTTTTGAGTTTTTGGGTGAAAACCCGTTTTGATGTATGTATGTATGTGTATGATGCGTTTGAGGCTCGATTTCTTGCTTGGTTATGCTTGTATGAGGTCATGGTATGTTTCCCTAACCTTTAGAAGGGTTGATTTGAGCTTAAAAGAGGTTTGGAAGGGGTTGGAGGTCGAAAACCCGCGGCTGCAGTCGACCTAACTACACCCTGCACCAGCTAGGGCTAGGCGACCGACTGGAGGGCGACTGGAGGCCATTCGGCCGATTGAAGTGCGACTGAGGTCCATACGCACGTTTGCTATGCGACTGAGGTCCATACGCATGATGGTCATGCGATTGGAGTTCATGTGCTTGGGAGTCATGCGATTGAGAACGGGTGCGACTGAGGTTCATTCGCACGGAGGTTATGCGACTGAAGTCCATGCGCCTGGAGGCCATGCGACTGAGGTTCATTCGCATGAAGAGTATGCGACTGAAGCCCATACGCCTGAAGTCATGCGACTGAAGGCCATACGCATGAAAGTTATGCGACTGGGAGTCCATTCGCACAGAGGTCCATTCGCCCATAGTCCATTCGCATAGGGTCCATTCGCATAGATGCCCATTCGCCTAAGTGTTCTGAGATGATAGCCGAGATGAGATTCCTCGACGATGTGATAGGCATGGACGGTATAAGGTGACGTAGGATGATGAGATTATGAGGATGATGTTGATGGAGATGATAATGATATGTATGATGTTATGTGTTATGTTAGGCACGGCGGTGCGTGTAATGCATAGTATGTATGATGTGCGTGATGTGATGTATGATTGATGCGTATGTATGATGATGCTATATGTTTATGTTTATGTGATGTTCCTTGCTATGTATGTTTATCTTTCTATGGCTTTGCGTTGAACGTTAATGAATGAAATGAAAGTATTATGTAACGTAAAGTGGAAGATAAAGAAAAAAGGAACCTAATGAATGAATGCATGCATTAATGAATGAATGAAATCATGTGAGGTATGTAAGTGAAGTGTAGTGAAGTGCACGACTCTAATGCCTTATGCTCAACCGTGAGAGGTTCAACTAGTCTGTAGTGTGCACGCAAGGGTTCCAGTCTTTGTGGCTGACCTTCGATGATGTACCCATGTTGATGGGGGTGATGTACCCACTTCGGTGGGAGTGATGTACCCACTTCGGTGGGGGTGATGTACCCACTTCGGTGGGGGTGATGTACCCACTTCGGTGGGGGTGATGTATCCACTTCGATGGGGGTGTAGTACGCATAATGTTGGGGGTGTAATATATGATGGTTACCCGGGTTACGCATAACTCCGGGGGTGTAGCATAAAGCCATGCATATGTATGAGGTGAGCAACTCTGTCGTTGCAAAAGACTCCAGAAACGTGCTATCGTGATGTTGCCTTGGGGTGAGCAACCTTGTTGTTGTAAAAGACTCGGATAGTTAGCTATCATTAAGATGGGCAATGAGGTGAGCAACCCTAGGGGTGCAAAAGACTCGGATAGCGTGCAATCAATGAGATTGCTATTGAGGTGAGCGACTTTGTGTTGCAACAGCCTCGGATGGAGTTCAATCCCGGTGATTGACTCATAAGGGATCTTTGTCGCGTATCCCGGTGTTGTGTCAGTCTTCGGACATGAGTCGGGGACTTGTGAGCAGGTCCCGGCACAACATCAGCTTTCGAGCATGAGTCGGGGATATTGCGTGAGACAAGATTCGAGTAATGAAAAGTAATGGGTAAGAGATGAATGAAAGAACGAATGTATGAAATGAACGTTAATGAAATATCCTAATAATGTATGAAATGGGATTCTTGTCATTCGACCTCAGTAATCTAGAAAGAAGTGAAAGATAATGATGTATGATGAATGTAACGAACGTAATGACGAAGATAATAATGATATTATTTGTATGTACGTATGATGTGTGAACGCATGTATGTAACGAATGTTTTTGTAAAGAAAGTAAAGAACGGTTTTATGAAAGAAAAGTAAGTTTTATTTTAAAACTAGAACTCACTCAGCAATGCTGACTTTGATATGTTTCCAGTTGGCAGGTATGTTGCTGAGGATGGCACGGGGCGGCTACTCAGCGTATTTTGGATGGCATCTTTATGTTTAATGCTTTTGTAATAAATGTAACAAGATATTGTTAAAAGAACGATTGTACTAATGTGCAAAAGTATTTTGATGTAATGAAATTGTGTTTTAATGTTTCCGCTGCAACGATTTATGAAAGTAAAAATGTAATTATATGTTTTGAGTGTGATGAATGACCAACTGTAGGCATCCCGGAAACGGGGCCTTACAAAACGACAACTCTCTATCCCAAAAATCCTTTATCAAGTGCCAAGAAAACTATAAAAGTTGTAAATTACTGGAACACTACTCGTATTCAGTCAATATGAATCGTGAATCAAATTGCAACTATGGAATGGAAGTGATCAAATGTCAACGATGAAACTAAACATGTGAAAAATGAATAAGAAGTCAAATCAAGCACACACAATCAACTAAATTTGTTTTACTAGTATTTCTCTCCAAGTTGTGTAATTAAATATTTGTACATCCAAGTTTTCATGAAAGCTTCACATCATACATGAGAAATGAAGTACGTATAAAAAGAATAAATATAAATAGTTCTCTAATGGAAAGGTTAATCTTGACGTAACAACCTTCATTCCTTCCAATTTTCGTTTCATGAACTTTCTAAACACACTATTGAAGTAATTCAATCAATTATAAGCACAACGATTACTAAATTCACAGTAAAAAACACATATGAAACATTTGAATCTATTATTTAAACCAAAACGAAAACTTAACACAAGAGCACTCAACTGACACTATAAATCGATTCACTCCTTCCGAAACTCATCCAAAACACATGATCTCCGTCTTTAAACCCTCTTGCCTAGATATTCCACCAAAATGTATCAAAACGACAACTCTCTATCTCAAAAATCCTTTATCAAATGCCAAGACAACGATAAAAGTTGTAAATTACTGGAACACTACTCGTATTCAGTCAATATGAATCGCGAATCAAATTGCAACTATGGAATAGAAGTGATCGGATGACAAAGATGAAACTAAACATGTGACAAATGAAGAAGAAGTCAAATCAAGCACACACGATCAACTAAATTTGTTCTACTTGTATTTCTCTACAAGTTGTGTAATTAAATATTTGTACATCCAAGTTTTCATGAAAGCTTCACATCATACATGAGAAATGAAGTACATATAAAAAACAAATAAATATAAATAGTTCTCTAATGGAAAGGTTAATCTTGACGTAACAACCTTCATTCCTACCAATTTTCGCTTCATGAACTTTCTAAACACACTATTGAAGTAATTCAATCAAATATAAGCACAATGATTACTAAAATCATACTAAAAACACATATGAAATATTTGAATCTATTGTTTACACCAAAATGAAAACTTAACACTAGAGCACTCAACTGACACTATAAATCGATTCACTCCTTCCGAAACTCATCCAAAACACATGACCTCCGTCTTTAAACCCTCTTGCCTAGATTCCACTAAAATGTATCAAAACAATAACTCTCTATCCCAAAAATCCTTTATCAAGTGCCAAGACAACGATAAAAGTTGTAAATTACTGGAACACTACTCGTATTCAGTCAATATGAATCGCGAATCAAATTGCAACTATGGAATGGAAGTGATCGGATGACAAAGATGAAACTAAACATGTGACAAATGAAGAAGAAGTCAAATCAAGCACACACGATCAACTAAATTTGTTCTACTTGTATTTCTCTGCAAGTTGTGTAATTAAATATTTGTACATCCAAGTTTTCATGAAAGCTTCACATCATACATGAGAAATGAAGTACGTATAAAAAACAAATAAATATAAATAGTTCTCTAATGGAAAGGTTAATCTTGACGTAACAACCTTCATTCCTAACAATTTTCGTTTCATGAACTTTCTAAACACACTATTGAAGTAATTCAATCAAATATAAGCACAATGATTACTAAAATCACACTAAAAAACACATATGTAATATTTGAATCTATTGTTTACACCAAAATGAAAACTTAACACAAGAGCACTCAACTGACACTATAAATCGATTCACTCCTTCCGAAACTCATCCAAAACACATGACCTCCGTCTTTAAACCCTCTTGCTTAGATTTTACTAAAATGTATCAAAACGACAACTCTCTATCCCAAAAATCCTTTATCAAGTGCCAAGACAACGATAAAAGTTGTAAATTACTAGAACACTACTCGTATTCAGTCAATATGAATCTCGAATCAAATTGCAACTATGGAATGGAAGTAATCAAATGTCAAAGATGAAACTAAACATGTGACAAATGAATAAGAAGTCAAATCAAGCACACACGATCAACTAAATTGGTTCTACTTGTATTTCTCTCCAAGTTGTGTAATTAAATATTTGTACATCCATGTTTTCATGAAAGCTTCATGTAGGACCGGTTAAGGGCTTAACAATTACAACACAACAACACAAAGAGGAGATTAACTAAACTTGACCAAAACAGTAAACTGGATTAACTAAGATATTGATGCAAAGAACACAAGTAATGATAAAGAGACAGAACAAAAGATTTGGGTTTCAAGGAGGTAGTATATTGCTTTCTCAAGTTCTATTACAAGTGTTACAAAGCACAAAGAAAGATACTAGAACTTAGAATACTTATACTACAACCTACAGCCGGCTATACTTTGAAAGCCAGCTGGATACAATTGACTAGACACAAACAAAATCAATTGTAGAATCAAAAGGCATATATGCCCTTTGACCTTGTGACTATGACATGTCATAGCTCACATCCTTATCTATTACAAAAAGGATAAAGTACATAAAGTAGAAAGTTACAGACTCAAGACCTCAATGTATAGTTACCAAAAGCATGGACCTTTTCACCAACTCATATAAGTTGGTGACTTTACAGAGATGCAGCGGAAAGGTGTCCAGCTTTATGGAATAGTACATCAGATAAAGCATGTTACTAAAAGTCTTCGGAAGAAATCTGTCTTCATAGGATGAAGCTTCGGAAGACTTTGTCTCTGAGGCTTCGGAAGACTTCATGTTTGGCTTCGGAAGATATTGGTCTTGGCTTCGGAAGATTTTACACTTAGAATATTTCTAGTGCATGGTGTAAAACTTCCGAAGCATTTCTTCTTCAGTACTCAGTGCATTACTTGCAGAGAGACATTGGATGTTTTGGTTTGCATCAGACTTAAAGGAATCCTTACAAACTCCCCCTAGGCTGATGCTACCAAAACATTTAGAAGATCTTCAGATGTTAGTGGTCTTCAGCACAATCATGACCATACCCTTCTTCATTAGATGGTCAGGATCATTCAGACCTTCATAGTATCTTCTTATCTCAAATAGATCATGCAGAGGTAAGTTGATTATGTCTTGCCATGTATAGACATTCTCAACAGCTTGATATCTGATTACATGCCATCTTTCTAGATTGTAGAGAAGGTCCAGGATAAGATGGGTGTCTCAGCTGCCAGAGGAGCCACTTGCGTTGGAGTTGATTGGGCTGCCTCTTTATGCACTTCTTCAGGTTGATCTGACTCAGCCTGAGGTGTAGAGGTAGATGATTTAAGCTTCTTCTTCTTAGACTTTGGTTTAGAAGCCATCCTCTTCTTCCTCTTATATGACTTTAACTTAGAAGACTGGTCTGCAACACCTTGTTGATCATCCTTGTCTTTCTCAGTTGGGTGTTCCTCCCTCACAGGTTCAGAAGGAGAGGGAGTTTGACCCTGCTTTGGATCAGAAGATGAAGCTTGCTGAGGCTCAGCAGGAGGTCCGGGTTGAGGTGTCTCAGGTTGTTCAAACTTAACCTCCACTTCAGGTGGGACTTGACTTGGAAGAGAGTTTAAGTCAATCAGTTCACCACTTTTAATCTTCTGCTTGATTACCCTTATATGCTCATCCATTGTGGATAGAGACACAGGGCCAAGTCTCCTTCCGGAGAATCCATATAGCTTCAAGAAGCTCATCATCCTTTGTCTATCAGCAGACTTCTTCATACTCTTTTGGATGATGGCTCTTGACTTTGCAGCTTCTTCCCTTAGCTTCTTCTTAGTTGTCTTTCTTTCATTGACTAACTCAAGCTCAAGTTGTTTTAATACTCAATCTCAACAAAGTCATAGGACAAGGGAAGAAGTGCATCTACCTGATAGAAGCCTGTGGCACTCAGGTAGTTGATCATTTTGATCCTATCTTCTTAGTTATCTACCTGAGGTTCTTGTGGAACCACATCTTCTTGTACAGGGCTTTCTTGAACTGGGGAGAGAGTGGGAGCATGCTTGTAGAGTCTTTTCTATCTCTTTTCCTCTTTGAATTGGAGAAGTAACCTTGCATTCTCTTTTTCTTTCATCTCTCTTGACACTTCCATGTCAGCCAGTTCATTTAGTTGTTCTAAGGGGAGAGATATGATTTCATCAATATCAAAGTTCCTGGTCTGCAGATAAGTAATCCTGACTGCCCTCAACTCATCATCTTGTGTATTTGGTCTGGGGGCAGCCCTGGTTGCAGCTTGCATAAAGCCTGAAGACCCAGAGGAACTTTCTCCCCTTAGCTTCCTTTTCCTCTCTCTCTCTCTTCATCCTCAATTTCCTCAGGAGTCATAATCCTTTTCCCTTTGTCACCCACAGACCTTTGTGACTTAGGGTGGATAGAGGTTTGGCCTTCATTGTTTGGTGTAGCATCCATGCTCTGGCCAGAGAAAGGCTGAGAAACACCTTCACCTGCAGGTGTCTCAGAGGGAGTGTGAATCTCTGCAGTAGTTGATGATAATGAGACATGGGTCTCAGGTTCTACCACTGGGCCTTCAGTCAAAATTTCCCCTATGAAACTAATCTTAGGGTCCACCTTAACATCCAGTTAACCGATGACATTGCTTGATTGCCTAAGTATCCTTCTTAAGCTGAACTCTGCAAGGATCCTGTCTTGGATTCTTTGAGCCAATCTGTCAGCATGTCTTGATTTGCTTGGATTGACAAGTGGCATATTGACTAGATCCAACCTTTCATAGAAGTTCAAGTTTTGAAAGTCAAATACTTCTTGTTGCCCTTGAACTCTGTGAAGAATAAGGGCTCTTCTATCAACATCATACCTCTACCTTATGATGTAGTTTGTAGTTCCTTGAGGTGAGGATGACATAGCCCTTGGTATACCTTCCTCAAAGAGACTCCTGATGATAGAGTGTATTGAATCCACATTAATGTGAACTTGAGGAAGTTGCTGAGAATGCACAACTGCAAGTGAGGATGGTGAGTCCTCTATGTCCATTCTCTGTGAAGAACTCCCAAGTTGTGTGGCTGCTATGACTTTCTCCCCCTTTTTGGTAGCATCACCCACTTGCATAGGTGAGCTGGAGGATAAATCAATCACATCCACAGGTTCTTGTGTTCCTGGTTGAGCTCTTCTTAAAGGTCTCCCAGCTAGTTTTTCCTTAAGATATGAAATCTGAAGTTGCTGATCATTGACTCTGTTTTATAAGGTAGTCACCTGAGATTCAAGGTGACTGAACTTAGAGACTAAATAGAAGCATGTTTTTGACAGTTTTTGCACCTTTAGTCTCAAATTCCCATCTTTTTCATCAGAAGAATCATTAGGGGATGAGATGATTGGACCAAAGTCCTCTCTCTCACCACCAGCTTGAGGTTCTTGGCTGCTGGGTTTCCTTTGCTCACTAGCAATCTGAGTTGAGATATCAGTGGGCTGAGTTGCCATGGTTGAGGTCTTAATGATGTAATCACTTGCAGAAGTGAGAGCCTCTTCCATATGGACATCCTGAACAGGTTCAGAAGTGTCCACCTCAGTAACAGGTGACTGATGTGGGCTAGACTGAGGAGACTTAGAAGTACTCATCTCTCTTTGAGTAGGGGAGGAGAAGAGAGACTCATGGTACTCACTGAATCCTAAGTCTTCATCAGTATAGAAGGATAGGTTGGGAATGGGTTGATTTAGATCTAAAGGCTGGGGATGGTAACTGTCTCCTGAAGGTTGTTCACTTGAGTGTTGAGACTCAGAGTGAAGGCTTAAGGCTGTTGGGCTTGTGAGCTCATCAGGGTGAGCATGAGGAACCTCAACCCTGATAGTTGAAGAGATGGGAGTGGTTTGCTCCTCAGGGGAAGTGGGAGCTCTAGTGTCCACTTCCTCCTATAAAGGTGAGTATATGGGGACCTGCACAGACTCAATAACTGGAGTAGGGGTTCGTTTGGATTTTCTTTGGTAGGTGAGGGTTATTTGAGGCCTTTTTAGTGGTAAAGAAGTAGAAGGTGTGGGTTCAACACTAGCTTGTGTTGCTAGGTTGTCATCTTGAGCAATGAGCTCTAACATTTTGGGGACAAGGGCTGTTTCTACCCCTGAGAAGCCTACAGTTGGCTTCTTCATGATTTTAATGATGCCGGGCTTCATCTGTCCCAATTTAAGAATATTACTTATTTCCCTCAACTGTGAGCCCAGTTCACAGTTAAGAATGTGTTGAACATATCTAGGAAACATGTAATACTCTAAGGAGTCCAAGTTTGCAAGTAAATTGGTATAAACAAATTGAGAGTACCTGAACTTGACCCCTTGAACCATTCCATGCACTATGAAGGAGAGATCCTCAAGAATCTGGTCCCACCCACCATGCTTGTTTGACAAGCTGTGGATAACCACATGGAGTAGGTATTTCCACTGGGATGAGCCCTTCTCTTTCCTGAAGGTCTTTATAGAGAAATCTCCCTCATAGCCCATCTGCTCAAAGGAATGATTGACAGCTTCCTTTGGGAAGGACAACTCACCTTCTTCATCATCCAGCTGCAAATGATAATTGATGATGGCCGGAGTGATGAAGATTGTCCTCCCTTGCACTGTGGCAGATAGTGCCTTCTCCCCATCCATAATGACCTCTTGGCAGGTCTTCCAGAATTCAAGCAAATGATCCTCATACAGAGTAGGATCAATGGTTAGGGAGGTGAAATAGTTTGATAGAGTTAAGAATTTCGGCAAATCTCTGAGAAACTTTCATCTTTCTCAGAGCTTAAAGAGCAACCTGGTAGTGTTGCCTGTGAAGTTGCATGGAGAAATTTGGGTTGTTTCTGCGGTTAAGGTTGGCCATTTTAGAAGCTTAAGGTTGAAGAAAGGTAAAAAGCAAAGGCGGTTTAGGGAATTAGGTTTGAGGAATAGTGGAATTGATGAAGATAGTGAGGAAGAGGGGGAACCGTTAGGTAATTATGCGAAAAGGGATTTGAACCAAAGTTAATGAAAGAGGATAAACTTTGAAATCCGAAAGTCGGTCCCACCTCTGAAAAAGTAGTTTACTTTTGCTCAAAAAGTAGTTTTCTGGGAATTCGAAAAGCTTTCGAAGGTAAATTATCTTCGGAAGTTTTAATGAAAAAGCTTTCGAAGCTAAAATGACTTCGGAAGATTTTCCTGAGACTCTTGAAAATTTTGCTTTGGAAGAGAAATAAACACTTGAATGCTTTGTATATGAAACAACAAAGCTTCCGAGAGTTAATTTTGCTACGGAAGGAAAAAGTCCTTAAAAACAAATAAGTGTCTGAGACAAGAATTTAAGCTTCGGAAGATAGATTTAGACTTCTTCCGAAGGTAAAATTTCTTAGACAGTTATTTATTTTGAAGATATGATTTTCTTCCGAAGGTAAAAGTATATCTTCCGAAGGATCAGAAAATTTTCAAGAATCTAAGAAAAGTCTTCAAAAAGAATTTTATATCCAAAGAAAACATGAGCTTATGAAAGTGATGAACTAGACAACTTAGGACACACATATTTTAAGAAATAATTAG
Source organism: Flaveria ramosissima (assembly GCA_025215565.1). Lineage (NCBI taxonomy): Eukaryota > Viridiplantae > Streptophyta > Magnoliopsida > Asterales > Asteraceae > Flaveria > Flaveria ramosissima. Next base: position 566,574 of record CM046044.1, on the reverse strand, counting down.
AATTAGTTTTAAGAAAAGATCTACTCAAGGTTAATCATCCCAATAGCTGATATTAGATATTTAAATCTCTGTTCATCAAAAGCTTTTGTAAACAGATCAGCATATTGTTCATCTGTATGAACTTTGACTAGTTTAATTAATCCCTTTTCATAGTTATCTCTTATTAAATGATACCTGATATTGATGTGTTTGGTCCTTGAGTGCTGCACAGGGTTCTCAGTGATAGAGATAGTACTATTGTTGTCTATGTGGATAGGAGTCTCCTTGAAGTTAAATCCATAGTCCAGCATCTGATTTTGAATCCAAAGCACTTAAGCACAGCAGCTTGAGCATCAATGTATTCAGCCTCAGCAGTTGATGCAGACACACAGGATTGTTTCTTGCATTACCATGAGACAACCCTTCCACCAAGGAATTGACATCCCCTAGATGTAGACTTTGCAGTCATGTTGCAACCACCGTAATCATTATCTGTATAAGCATACAGAATGAAGTCAGGATTCTTTGGATACCATAAACCAAGTGTTGAGGCACCCTTGAGGTATCTTAAAATCCTTTTGATAGTGATTAGGTGAGACATCTTAGGTTTGGCTTGATATCTTGCACAAATACATGTAGAAAACATGATATCAGGCCTGCTAGCTGTAAGATACATAAGAGACCCAATCATAGCCCTGTATAAATGTAAGGCCCTGTTCCCGTGACGCTCACAGTTGGTCATTCATCACGCATAAAACATATAATTACATTTGTCCCATGAAAATATTGCAGCGGAAACATTAAAAAACGACATATCATTTCATTATAAACACTTTTGCCAAATAATACATCATTATCCGATTACAAAATACATGTTTGCATTATATCACAAAAGCTTTATAAATGGATGCCATCCCAAAAGAGCCTAGTAGCCTTGCCGTGCCATCCTCAGCAATCATTACCTGCCAACTGGAAAACATAAAAAAAGTCAGCGTTGCTAAGTGAGTTCTAGTTCTATAATAAAACATACTTTACTTTCATTAAAAACTATTCCTTTTCTCATGCGATCATTCAACATACGTATACACAGATAATGTCATTAATATCTTTCATCTCATACGTTATCTTTCGTTCTTTTCATACGTTAATTCTTCCGAGTCTGTTGCGACGACAGAGTCGCTCACCTCAATAGCAATCTCAACGATTGCACGCTATCCGAGTCTGTTACAACCATAGGGTTGCTCACCTCATTGCCAATCTTAATGATAGAAAGCTATCCGAGTTTCTTGCAACAACAAGGTTGCTCACCTCATGGCAACATCACGATAGCACGTTACTCGAGTCTCTTGCAACAACAAGGTTGCTCACCCCATGGGCAATCTCAATGATTGCACGTCATCCGAGTCTCTTGCAACACAAAGTCGCTCACCCCATATATGTGCTTGTAAGCCTTTCCTTCGTTCATTCATCATTCATTAATGCATGCATTCTTACTTCATTTTCCTCTTTTATTATCTTTCGCTTTACATTACATAATACTTCATTCATTCATTAACATGACATGTAATGCCACAAGAAAGATAAGCATACATCCTAATAAGGAACATACCATACACATTCATTATCATCATACAGGGCAACATCATACATACATAACATGCATAAACATGCCACATCATCATCATCATGCCCTACATACTCTCTAAGGCCATAACAGTCATCTTACATGCTCTTACGGGAAACTTTACATCAAAACTTACATCTACACTTTCCCCCAAAAGCCAGAAGTCGAACTACACTTTCCTTCGAGTGCAAACGCCCTATTCAGGCGTATGGACACCCTTCAATCGCATGGCCTCCATGCGACTGAACACCATGCGATTGGACTCATGCAGATGAACATCTATGCGAATGAACATTCAATCGTGCGTATGGACCTCATGCGGATGGAACTAATGCGAATGAGCACCTATGCGACTAACATCATGCGAATGGACTTATGCGACTAAGCACCTATGCGACTGGACCCTCAGTCGTATGACTACCCATGCGACTAGACTCCCAGTCGTGCGACTGAAACCTTAGTCATGCGATTGAACCCTCAATCGCGCGAATGAATCAAATCGTGCGAATGACCTTCAATCGCCTCTCAATCGGCCATATGACCTTCATTCGTCGCATAGCCCTAGCTGATGCAGAATGGAGTTCATCCCGAACCCAATCTGCCATTTTCGGCCTCCAAGCTCATCCAAACCCATTCTAAGCCTAAATCAACCATCATAGACCTTAAGAATACATACCACAACACCATACAAGCACACACAAGCCCGGAAACATACACGAAACGCATCACACACATCACACCTAAATGGGTCAAACACATACTCACACAAAAACGGGTTTTTGATGCTTTCCAGCCCCAAAATCAGTTGAAAACAAGTAAAAATGGGGTCCTAGAACTCACACAAATGAGCACAACGACAAGGGCTTCGATTTGGCTTGCTACACAACGAGTTTGGCCACCCGAACCACCCGAACCGACCCTTTTTCTCTTTTCTTCTTCTTTCTCTCTTCTCCTCTCTTTGATAGCTGAAATGTGAGTGTGTGGGGAGAGTTTGGCTGCCCTCTCCCTACTAATATCACCACATTTCCAACTTTCCTTCGTTGGCGAGTTTGGTCCCTCGACTTTGAACTTTATTTCCTTTTCTTCCTTCGTCGGTTTCAAAATAATAAATATCCGGGTGTTACAAGTCCACCCCCCTTAAATAGGTTTCGTCCCCGAAACCTGTTATTCCTTGAACAAACGTGGATAATGCTATCTCATTTCCTCCTCAGTCTCCCACGTTGACTCGGATCCCTTCCTATGCTTCCACTGTACACGCACAAGAGGAACCACTTTATTTCTCAGCCTTTTCTCCTTCCGATCGATGATTGCCACTGGTTGCTCCACATAATTGAGCCGTTCGTCTACTTCGATATCCTCCAGTGGAACAATCATATCTTCATCAGCTAAGCACTTTCTTAGATGAGATACATGGAATGTCGGGTGAATTCCACTTAACTCATCCGGTAACTCCAGTCTATAGGCCACCTCTCCCACTCGTGCGATGATTCGGAAAGGGCCTATATACCTTGGGCTCAATTTGCCCCGCTTTCGGAAGCGAATGATACCCTTCCAAGGTGAGACCTTCAACATAACCCGGTCACCCACTTGGAACTCAATCGGCCTGTGTCGTTTATCAGCATACGACTTCTGTCTATCTTTGGTTGCCTTCAGGAAGGCTTTAATCTTCTCAAGCTTCTCAGTCGTAGCCTCGATTACCTCGACGCTCCCCAATTCCTTCTGACCAATATCACCCCAACAAACGGGTGTTCTGCATCTCCTACCGTATAGCATCTCATATGGAGGCATACCAATGCTGGCATGATAGCTGTTGTTGTATGAGAATTCGGCTAACGGTAGGTGGTCATCCCAACTTCCACCAAAGTCAATCACACATGCCCGAAGCATGTCTTCCAGCGTCTGAATGGTCCTTTCTGACTGACCATCAGTCTGAGGGTGATAAGTCGTGCTAATATGTAACCTCGTCCCCATAGCGTCGTGGAATTTCTTCCAAAATTTAGATGTAAACCGGGTGTCGCGATCCGACACAATAGACACCGACACACCATGACGAGTTACAATTTCCTTGATGAACAGATCAGCCAACCTCTCTGATGAATATGTCTCGCGGATCGGTAGGAAGTGAGCACTCTTCGTCAAGCGATCAACTATCACCCATATGGCATCATACCCTTTCGGGGTACGCGGCAGCTTTGTAATGAAATCCATGGTGATGTGCTCCCACTTCCATTCTGGTATATCCAAAGGTTGTATCTTCCCATACGGCTTTTGGTGCTCGGCCTTCACCTGTAAGCAAGTAAGACACTTACTCACATACTCCACCACATCACGCTTCATACCCGGCCATCAATAATCCTTCTTCATGTCATGGTACATTTTCGTGGCACCAGGATGAATGGAGTATCGAGTCTTGTAAGCTTCATCCATTATCCTCACCCGCAGATCCCCAAAACGAGGAATCCACACACGACCGAATCGGGTTCTAACACCGAGTGTGTTTTCACCCAATTCCCCAACCAGACCTCTCATTCTTTCAGTGTTAAGATGATCTTCTTTCAATGCCTCATCTTGGAACTCTTTGACCTGCTTCATCACATCCCAGGTCATGATCAACTGGTATGCTTTCACCCGAATCGGCTCGGGTCTCTCCTTTCGGCTAAGGGCATCCGCCACCACGTTGGCTTTGCCCGATGGTAATGGATCTCGCAATCATAGTCTTTTATGAGCTCCAACCATTGTCTCTGCCTCATGTTCAGATCCTTCTGCTCGAAGAAGTACTTCAGGCTCTTGTGGTCAGTGAATATGGTGCACTTCGTCCCGTAAAGATAGTGCCTCCAAATCTTTAACGCAAAGACCACCGCTGCTAGCTCCAAGTCATGAGTAGGATAATTGACCTCATGAACCTTCAACTGTCGGGATGCATAGGCTATAACCTTTCCTCTCTGCATTAATACACACCCCAATCCCGAGTAGGAAGCATCAGAATAAACCACCAGATCTTCGCTTCCGTCGGGTAATGACAGAACAGGAGCTTGAGTCAACCTCGCCTTCAATTCCTCGAACGCCTTCTCTTGAGCTTGACCCCATATGAACTTCACATCTTTTCGGGTCAACTTAGTCAGTGGAGAAGCAATCTTAGAGAAGTCTTGGATGAATCTTCTGTAGTAGCCCGCCAAACCCAAGAAGCTACGAATCTCGGATGGCGTCTTTGGTGACTTCCATTGCATAACTGCCTCCACTTTCGCCGGGTCCACCATAATCCCATCAGGATTCACCACATGACCCAAAAACTGAACTTCGCGCAACCAAAACACGCACTTGGAGAATTTAGCATACAACTTCTCCCTTCTCAACGTCTCCAGAACCTCCAGAATGTGACCGGCATGCTCAATCTCGCTCATCGAATAAATCAGGATATCATAAATAAACACAATCACTGATTTATCCAGCATCGGCCGACACACCCGGTTCATCAAATCCATAAAAGCAGCTGGTGCGTTGGTCAAACCAAAAGACATGACGAGGAACTCGTAGTGACCATAGCGCGTATGGAAAGCTGTTTTAGGAATATCTTGCTCCTTCACCTTCAACTGATGGTAACCAGATCAAAGATCTATCCTCGAAAACAAACTGGCACCCTGAAGCTGATCGAACAAATCATCTATCCTTGGTAAGGGGTATCGGTTCTTCACCGTCAACTTGTTAAGCTCGCGGTAGTCAATGCACATCCTCATACTACCGTCCTTCTTCTTTACGAACAGGACCGGAGCATCCCAAGGAGAGATACTCGATCTAATGAACCCCTTATCAAGCAGCTCTTGCAACTGCTCCATCAACTCTTTCATCTCGGTCAGAGCCAACCGGTACGGTGCTTTGGCGACCGGTTGGGCACCCGGTATCAGATCAATCTGAAACTCGATCTCTCTGTCAGGTGGCACTCCTGATAAGTCTTCGGGGAATACGTCTGGAAAGTCACACACAACCGGTACATTGGCTAGTTGTTGTGTTGGCGTATCAACATCCTTTACATAGGCCAAGTAGGCACTACATCCACGCCTCATACACTTTCCCGCCACCGCCATCGAGATCACCTTCGGAATCGTAGTAACCCGATCACCATAAACCGTCACTGAACTACCGTCAAGCGCCGACAACCGAATCATCTTCTTGCGACACACAATGTTCGCCTCGAAGTCCGCTAACCAATTCATCCCAAGAACCAAATCAAAACCACCTAAGGTCATCACGAACGGTCTAACAGGAAACTTATGACCCTCAATTTCCACATCACAGTTCTCTATCATCTCAGAAATCCTGGTAGACTTACCTATGGCAGTTTCTACATCAAAGGGCGCATCAACACATCTACTACTAATAGGCAGCTTAGCACAGAAAGCAGCAGAAATAAAACTCTTACTGGCACCCGAATCAAATAACACAGAAGCTAAAGTTTGGTTCACCAGAAACGTACTAGACACAACATCAGGGTCCGTCCTAGCTTCCTCCTGTTTCATGGTGAATGCCCTGGCGCTTGCCCTCAGTCCTTCACCTCCTGTCTTCTTCGCCCCAGAGCTCTCAGCCCTCAGCCTCTTACAATCTTTGCTCATATGACCCTCTTCACCACAGTTAAAGCATCAGACCGTACGACAGTCCTTTGCTATGTGCCCCGCCTTTCCACACTTGAAGCACAAGTTCGACCCAAACCTGCACTCCCCACTATGCTCCCGTCCATATTTGCCACACCTTCTCGACCCCGCACTTGACGTGACCACACAGCGGTCGTCCACCCGTGCCCTCTTACTACCCGTCGAGGCATCACCCCGACCCAACCTCTTCTTCTGCCAGTTTCGATCTCCACCGTTCTTTCTGCCACCTTCAGTCACCACCACAGTTCTCTCATCATACAATCTCCCCGCCAAATCCACCGCCGACCTAAACGTGCTCGGTCGGGCAGCGATCATGTGCCTGCGAATATCTGCTGGCAAACCCTGTATATACCTCTTGATCTTTCGGGACAGAGGTGTCACCTGATCCGACACCAGACGTGCCATCTCGTTGAATTTCGTGGTGTATTGTTGGTGAGTCATGGTTCCCGTCTCCAGTTGCAAGAACTCCCTTTTGACCTTGTCCATTTCCCGATGAGGACAAAACTTCTCAATCACCAATCTTTTCAGCTGAGACCATCTCATCCTTCCAATGGCCCTGCTACCCTCGGCTTGGACAATATTGTCCCACCAACATAGAGCCGATTCCACAAAAGAGTGGGTAGCGAACTTCACCTTCTGGTCTTCACGGCATTCGCTGATATCCAGAACGGCCTCCATTTCCCTCACCCACCAGTGAGCAGCAACAGCATTGCCGTTTCCATCAAAAGTTGGGGGCTTGCATCTCATAAACGCCCCATAGTTACAGCCTCGTACCACCCCTTGCACGGGCTCATCTTCTTCCTCCTCCTCATTATCGGAGAAAATCGTTTCAGGCTCCGGTTGCTCCCCCGAGGCCTTATTTCTCTCCTTCCTTTCTCCCTCTTTCACAGCCTTGATGACTTCGGTCACCACAAACGGTAAGATTGTCTGCATGACCTGATGTACTTCCTCAACAACAGCCTCCTTTACCGAGGCCCTCAAGTTTGCACTCTCATCCCCAGCCTCCGGATGAGGAGTCTCAGGTTCTTTAGGAACCTCCTTTTCAGCTCTAGGCCTTCCTCTTTTAGGTCACGGTTCCGCATCAGGACCACCACGGCCTCCACCCCTAGAAGCTCTAGAAGATCTACCACCAGCCATTCTCTATCACACTAAAAGATTCAAACATCAACACGGTCATTCAAGGAAACAACTCAGTTTATGTCAAGTATAGTAAGTCCCTAATTACAGTGGCCAGTTGTGATTAGCCACTTACTTTACTCTCCATACCCCAAGTATTACCTGTCCTGACTACATCAGTATTTAAATCTACATACAACACATAATCACATACCATGCGCACATAAAACCGGTTAACTTTTAAGAAAATACCTGATGGCACGCACCTACTCAGTTTGGCATCCCATTCCCCTTTCGTCCCATTCTCAGTTTAAGTTAAGGTTTATTTTGAAAATTTACCCATTTCACATAAACATTGGCTCTGATACCAACTTGTAAGGCCCCGTTCCCGGGACGCTCACAGTTGGTCATTCATCGCGCATAAAACATATAATTACATTTGTCTCATGAAAATATTGCAGGAGAAACATTCAAAAACGACATATCATTTCATTATAAACACTTTTGCCAAATAATACATCATTATCCGATTACAAAATACATGTTTGCATTATATCACAAAAGCTTTATAAATGGATACCATCCCAAAAGAGCCGAGTAGCCTTGTCGTGCCATCCTCAGCAATCATTACCTGCAAACTGGAAAACATATAAAAAGTCAGCGTTGCTGAGTGGATTCTAGTTTTATAATAAAACATACTTTACTTTCATTAAAAACTATTCCTTTTTTCATGCGATCATTCAACATACGTATACACAGATAATGTCATTAATATCTTTCATCTCATTCGTTATCTTTCGTTCTTTTCATACATTCATTCTTCCGAGTCTGTTGCGACGACAGAGTCGCTCACCTCAATAGCAATCTCAACGATTGCACGCTATCCGAGTCTGTTACAACCATAGGGTTGCTCACCTCATTGCCAATCTTAATAATAGCAAGCTATCCGAGTCTCTTGCAACAACAAGGTTGCTCACCTCATGGCAACATCACGATAGCACGTTACTCGAGTCTCTTGCAACAACAAGGTTGCTCACCCCAAGGGCAATCTCAATGATTGCACGTCATCCGAGTCTCTTGCAACACAAAGTCGCTCACCCCATATATGTGCTTGCAAGCCTTTCCTTCGTTCATTCATCATTCATCATTCATTAATGCATGCATTCTTACTTCATGTTCCTCTTTTATTATCTTTCGCTTTACATTACATAATACTTCATTCATTCATTAACATGACATGTAAAGCCACAAGAAAGATAAGCATACATCATAATAAGGAACATACCATACACATTCATTATCATCATACAGGGCAACATCATACATACATAACATGCATAAACATGCCACATCATCATCATCATGCCCTACATACTCTCTAAGGCCATAACAGTCATCTTACATGCTCTTACGGGAAACTTTACATCAAAACTTACATCTGCACTTTCCCCCGAAAGCCAGAAGTCGAACTACACTTTCCTTCGAGTGTAAACGCGCTATTCAGGCGTATGGACACCCTTCAGTCGCATGGCCTCCTTGCGACTGAACACCATGCGACTGGACTCATGCGGATGAACATCTATGCGAATGAACATTCAATCGTGCGTATGGACCTCATGCGGATGGAACTAATGCGAATGAGCACCTATGCGACTAACATCATGCGAATGGACTTATGCGACTAAGCACCTATGCGACTGGACCCTCAGTCGTATGACTCCCCATGCGACTGGACTCCCAGTCGTGCGGCTGAAACCTTAGTCGTGCGATTGAACCCTCAATCGTGCGAATGAATCCCAATCGTGCGAATGACCTTCAGTCGCCTCTCAATCGGCCGTATGGCCTTCATTCGTCGCATAGCCCTAGCTGATGCAGAATGGAGTTCATCCCGAACCCAATCTGCCATTTTCGGCCTCCAAGCTTATCCAAACCCATTCCAAGCCAAAATCAACCATCCTAGACCTTAGGAAAACATACCACAACACCATACAAGCACACACAAGCCCGGAAACATACACGAAACGCATCACACACATCACACCCAAATGGGTCAAACACATACTCACACAAAAACGGGTTTTTGATGCTTTCCAGCCCCAAAATCAGTTGAAAACAAGTAAAAATGGGGTCCTAGAACTCACACAAACGAGCACAACGACAAGGGCTTCGATTTGGCTTGCTACACAACGAGTTTGGCCACCCGAACCACCCGAACCGACCCTTTTTCTCTTTTCTTCTTCTTTCTTTCTTCTCCTCTCTTTGATAGCTGAAATGTGAGTGTGTGGGGAGAGTTTGGCTGCCCTCTCCCTACTAATATCATGACATTTCCAACTTTCCTTCGTTGGCAAGTTTGGTCCCTCGACTTTGAACTTTATTTCCTTTTCTTCCTTCGTCGGCTTCAAAATAATAAATATCCGGGTGTTACAATAAATGTTCATCTACACACTCCCCCTCAAGATCAGGTCCAAGGGAGTGGTTTCTGGCTATGGGTGTCTTAGCAATCTTACAATCAGTCATGTTGAACCTCTTGAGTATGTCATGAACATACTTTGACTGACTTATGAAGATGTCATCTTCAACTTGCTTCACTTGAATTCCCAGAAAGAAATTGAGTTCTCCCATTGCACTCATTTCAAATCTGTCTTTCATCAGCTTCTCAAAGTCTTTGCAGAGCTTTGGATTAGTTGAACCAAAGATGATGTCATCTACATATACTTGAACTAGCAATAAGTCATTTCCCTGTCCTTTGATGAAGAGAGTTCCATCTATAGTACCTCTCCTGTATCCATGTTTACAAAGATACTCAGACAATGTCTCATACCACTTTTTGGGTGCCTGATGCAGCCCATAAAGAGCTTTGTCAAGCTTGCAGACATAATCAGGATGATCAGGGTCTACAAAACCAGGTGGCTGTTTGACATAGACCTCTTCATCAATAACTCCATACAAGAAAGCACACTTTACATCAAGTTGAAAGACCTTGAAGTTCATGGATGCAGCAAATGCCAGGAATATCCTAACAGCTTCTAATCTTGCTACAGGAGCAAAGACATCAGTGTAGTCAATCCCTTCTTCTTGTGTGTATCCTTGAACAACTAGTCTTGCCTTGTTCTTGATGATAATTCCTCTATCATCTTTCTTATTCCTAAAAACCCATTTGGTTCCAATGGTAGTCTTCCCATGAGGAAGAGGACAAAGGTTCCAAACTTTCTGGCTTTTGAATTGAAGCAACTCTTGTTGCATAGCTTCATCCCAACTTCCATCCTTTAGAGCTTCATCAACTTTCTTTGGCTCTATCTGGGATAAGAAACAAGAGTGAAGACAAACATTTGCTTCATGGGTTTGTCCTCTTGTTCTTACCCTTGTGATAACATCTCCAATGATGTTTGTGGTGGGGTGAGACTTGTGGATCCTTAGCTGAGGGATCACAGCAAGTTACTGAGAAAGATCCAAATTTGAGAAATTTAGATTTGGCATAGATGATTCACCCTCCACATCACCACACTTATCAAGATTAACTTGATCCAATGAGTGTGTGACATCATTGATATTATCATCTATGGTGTGGTTTGCATCAAGAAATTCCTGATCACTTTCACTATCACCATTGTTGTCTTCCACAATTGAAGTATCTTTATCTGGTTTTGGAGCCTCTAAGCTGGAATTTGAAGGCACCCCAGATGTATCAGCTGAATTTGTCATTGTATTGCTGATAGAAACCTCATTTGCTGAAGTAGTTCCAACTGGAGCTGAAGATGTATGAGTTGAGGGTCTTCCTAGCTCAAATCTTGGATCAGGATCACCTGTATTTAAATTTTCTGCAGATCCTGAAACATTCTCACAAGATTTGTTAAAACAGTTGGTAACTAAATCAAGATCAAATAGCCAATCAGGACTAGAACCAGCCACACAGGGTGTGTGTTCATTGAAAGTCACATTGGCTGACTCCTTAACAATTCTAGTTCTTAGATTGTATACTCTATAAGCCTTGGCTTGGGAAGAGTATCCAATGAAGTGTCCATCATCTGATTTCTCAGCAAACTTGGCAATTTGATCCTTGGTATTCAAGATGGTGCAGGGACATCCAAATGACCTGAGAAAACCAATGAAAGGTTTTCTTTTGTGCCAAAGTTCATAAGGAGTCTTACCATGTGTCTTTACTAAAACTCTGTTTTGCACATAGCAAGCAGTATTTACTGCCTCTGCCCAGAAGGTGATGGGCAGTTTAGAGTCAGACAACATAGTTCTTGCAGCTTCAATTAGTGTCTTGTTTCTCCTCTCAGCAACTCCATTTTGCTGAGGAGTCCTGGGAGCACTATATTATCTTGTAATACCTTTTTCATCACAAAATGTATCAAGGATTTGATTCTTGAATTTAGTTCCTTGATCACATATTATGGTTTTGACCTTGTGATCACTTTGATTCTCAATTTTTAAGATGAAATTCTTCAGAATCTCTGGGGTTTCATCCTTAGTTCTAAGAAAGAAAACCCAAGTGAATCTTGTAAAATCATCTGTGATCACAAGACAATGAGAGCTCCTTCCTAGACTTATTACACTGGTGTGGCCAAAGAGATCCATATGTAATAAGTGTAGGGGAGTAGTGATAGAGTTCTTTTCCTTAGGCTTGTGAGATACCTTATGTTTCTTCCCTTTCAGGCATGCAACACAATGATCATCACTTGTAAACTCTTTCTTTGGCATTCCAGTTACCAAATCATGTTTAATTAGTTTATTCATGTTTTTAAAGTTTACATGGCACATTCTTTTATGCCATAGGAAAGACTCATCACTATTTGCTTTAGATAGAAAGCATGAAACTTCTCCAGAGGGAGATGTTTCTTGCAAATCCATCTTGTACATGTTCCTTTTCCTGGGGCTCTGAGCAGGATATGCTCATGAGGAATGACCACACCAGGCTTGAGAACAATGCACACATGCTCAGTAAAGAGCATGTTATGACTCTGATCACAAAATTAGGATACACTCAGAAGATTGTACCCAAGCTCATTGACAAAGTTTACCTTTTCAATGCTAAGCTTACCATTTGTGACCTTGCCCCTTCCTGAAATGTAACCACCTTCATCTCCTCCAAAAGCTTTTGGTCCTCCATCAATTCTCTCAAAGTTATGGAGTAGTGACCTATTGCCTTTCATGTGCCTGGAACAACCACTATCAATTATCCAGACATTCCTGTTTGTCTTGAGCTGTTCCTGCACAAAGAAAATGATTAGTTACATTTGGAAACCCAAGCCTTACTTGTCTTGGGCTCACTAAGTATAATAGAAGGTAATGCAACAATAATAGATCCTATGGTTGTGCTAGAGGGATCTTCAGCTGTTGTTGATGGAGAAACTTCAGTCACTTGGTCTTTCTTAGACTTCCACACCACCTTTGGAGTCTTGGACTTGACCTTCAAAACCTTTGAAGCTTTTGGGACTTCACAAGTTTTGATGACTGAACCTTCGGAAGATTCTGCAGTCACTGCAGCAGACTTCAGTGCTTCGGAAGAACTCCTTTCTTCCGAGACCAAATTTTCTTTCGAAGATAATTTTCCATTTACCTTCTTCTTTGATTTGGAGCTTCCGAAGGAAACAAATTTTCCTTCCGAAGCTTGAATCTTCTTGAAACTCTATGAAGTCTTTGTATTGGTCATATGGACAGTACTTTTAGGATTATATGGACAATCCTTAGCAATGTGAGAGGTACTTTCACACATGACACACAACATTTTCTTCTTCATAAGAGTCTCCTTATGAGAAAAAGACTGTCTTTGGTCACATCCCTTCTCCACCTTCATCTTTGTAGATGCTGAGACAGTTCTTTTGGGCTGTGAACTGTTCTTGGAGTTTGATGGTCCAGGCTGTGCAGCAGTGGTACACAGCAGATCAGTCTTCTTCTTGGTACTGAGATGATTTGAACAAGAACCAGAACTCTTAGCTGAGAAGTTTTGGTTGATGTCTTCAGTGTTTACTACTTTAAACCCTGCAGAGATAAAAACTTGTTTCTGCTTAGCGTCAAAAGTAGCCTTGATCTCTTGAGCCTTCTTTGCTTTTCTTTTGCTCTTCCTGATCAAGTTCTTTCTCTTTGACTTGGTCATCACAGTAGACTTCTTCTCCTCAGAAGGATAGTGGCCCTTAGTAGAATCATCCTCTTCATTCTTCTCAGAGGAATTCTTCACTATCTCTTCTTCATCCTCTTCACTTATAGGATCTATGAGAGGAAGTTCATCTTCAAAAGTTCCACACCTAGGAGATCTTACAGACAAGATTGTGTGTGGAGGAGCTATCTCATTTGATCCCAGTCCCTGTCTATTTTGATAACACACTTTGTTGTGCAGGGATGAGGATATCATATTCTTGAAGGTCTCTTGTTCAAGAACACTCTTTTCTGCCCTGGCTTTGCTGATCACAATCTCAGCCTGGCACTCAGTCAGCTTGGTTATGAGATCTTGAATTTGAGTCCTAAAATCTGTATGTTCATATTTTAGTACTGAAATGGTTTTCTCTAAGTCCTCTATCTTTAGCTTATAATCATTTTCAGACTTTCTAAAATCAGATTTTAAAATGTTTAAGGACTCAAGATCAGATCTCATTTCCAAGTTATAGGACCTATATCTGTTAACTTTAGCAATGCATTCAGGAGTACAGAGATGTTCCAATACCTTGGCTTCATCATGATCTACCATTAGTGCTTGGTTTGGAGAAGCATCTTCCACCTGAAAGCTCCAGTCAAAGCCTCCTTCTTCAACAGCAACAGCAGCTTGTTGCTTTGGCTTCTCATTCTGAGGGGCTTTGTCAGTGTAGTTTGGTCTGGTTTGTGCTTGGCCACCATTTGTTTTAGGTGCCTTACACTCTCTAGCAAAGTGGCCCATCAAGTTACAGTTGTAACACTTGACTTTGCTTTTATCCAAGCCAAACTTTCCACTGGTTGCATTGCTTAGAAACCTCCTTCCAGTTCTCTTGTAGAACTTCTTGGCTCTATGAGTGAGAAGAGCCATCTGCTGAACTATTTCCATATATTCCAGGTCATCTGGATGGATACAATCTAGGTCTTCAAGAGTGAAAAGAGAGTTACCACAACTTTCATCAGAAGACACAAAAGCTTGAGAAGAGCTTGTCTCTTGGAATGGGCTTCCTTGAGTGTAGTTCTCCCTAGGTGTCTCTGGGAAGGTGATGAAAGGACCCCTTGGTGAGTTGTCAGAGTAGCATATGAGATGATGTTGGGGTTCTATGCTATCCCTTTCAACCACATGCAGGGCTGAACCCATTTGATTGTTGTAGTTGCCAGATGAACCTTGCATGTTCATCTCCATCTGGTAGCCACTGAGAATCCCATATAACTCTGTCAGAGTAAGAGTTTTGAGATTTTCAGTCCTCTTGATCACCACATAGTAGTGTGTCCATTGCCTAAGAAGTGAGGACATGAACTTCCTTACAATGTCTCTGTTTTCAAGAGGAACTCCTCCATCCACTAGGGTATCCACTATTTCAACATACCTAAAGTATTGCTGAGTCATGGTTTCACCTGTTTTGAAGGTGAAGTTTTCAAACTGCTGCTTCAGGAGATCCTTCTTGTTCTCCTTGGCTTCAGAGGAGCCTTCATACATCAGTTTTAGTGCATCCCACAGCTGTTTTAGTGTTTGCACTTCTTAAAACCTCTGTACACAAAGTTTGGAAGGGCAGTTTGAAAAGCAGTCATGGCCTTTCTATCAATCTCTACTCTCTTCCTATCTTCATCAGAGTAGTTGGCCACATCTTTGGGGATCATACCAGCACCAGTAGCAGAAGGAGTGCTAGGTATGAAAGGTCTATTTTCAACAGATTCCCACATTCTTGAGTCTAGAGACCTAATGAAACCTTCCATTCTCATACACCAGGTATCAAAGTCATCAAGAGTGATCAGTGGGGACTTGTTCATGGTTCCAGTCTCCATATCAGACTTTGAATTGGATGCTGAAAGTTTAGTATTTGTGTGTGTGAGGGATCTTAAGATGATGAAATCTTATATCAAGAGCCTGAAATGCTCTGGTACCAATTGCAGGACCGGTTAAGGGCTTAACAATTACAACACAACAACACAAAGAGGAGATTAACTAAACTTGATCAAAACAGTAAACTGGATTAACCAAGATATTGATGCAAAGAACACAAGTAATGATAAAGAGACAGAACAAGAGATTTGGGTTTCAAGGAGGTAGTATATTGCTTTCTCAAGTTCTATTACAAGTGTTACAAAGCATAAAGAAAGATACTAGAACTTGGAATACTTATACTACAACCTACAACCGGCTATACTTTGAAAGCCAACTGGATACAATTGACTAGACACAAACAAAATCAATTGTAGAATCAAAAGGCATATCTGCCTTTTGACCTTGTGACTATGACATGCCATAGCTCACATCCTTATCTATTACAAAAAGGATAAGTACATAAAGTAGAAAGTTACAGACTCAAGACCTCAATGTACAGTTACCAAAAGCATGGACCTTTTCACCAACTCATGTTAGTTGGTGACTTTACAGAGATGCAGCGGATAGGTGTCCAGCTTTATGGAACAGTACATCAGATAAAGCATGTTACTAAAAGTCTTCGGAAGAAATCTGTCTTCATAGGATGAAGCTTCGAAAGACTTTGTCTCTGAGGCTTCGGAAGACTTCATGTTTGGCTTCGGAAGATATTGGTCTTGGCTTCGGAAGATTTTACACTTAGAATATTTCTAGTGCATGGTGTAAAACTTCCGAAGCATTTCTTCTTCAGTACTTAGTGCATTACTTGAAGAGAGACATTGGATGTTTTGGTTTGCATCAGACTTAAAGGAATCCTTACACTTCACATCATACATGAGAAATAAAGTACGTATAAAAAAATAAATATAAATAGTTCTCTAATGGAAAGGTTAATCTTGACGTAACAACCTTCATTCCTACCAATTTTCGTTTCATGAACTTTCTAAACACACTATTGAAGTAATTCAATCAATTATAAGCATAATGATTACTAAAATCACAGTAAAAAACAAATATGAAACATTTGAATCTATTATTTAAACCAAAACGAAAACTTAACACAAGAGCACTCAACTGACACTATAAATCGATTCACTCCTTCTGAAACTCATCCAAAACACATGACCTCCGTCTTTAAAACCCTCTTGCCTAGATATTCCACTAAAATGTATCAAAACGACAACTCTCTATCCCAAATAACTTTATCAAGCGCTAAGACAACCATAAAAGTTGTAACTGACTAGAACACTACTCGTATTCAGTCAATATGAATCGCGAATCAAATTGCAACTGTGGAATGGAAGTGATCGGATGTCAAAGATGAAACTAAACATGTGACAAATGAATAAGAAGTCAAATCAAGCACACACAATCAACTAAATTTGTTCTACTTGTATTTCTCTCCAAGTTGTGTAATTAAATATTTGTACATCCAAGTTTTCATGAAAGCTTCACATCATACATGAGAAATGAAGTACGTATAAAAAAATAAATATAAATAGTTCTCTAATGGAAAGGTTAATCTTGACGTAACAACCTTCATTCCTACTAATTTTCGTTTCATGAACTTTCTAAACACACTATTGAAGTAATTCAATCAATTATAAGCACAATGATTACTAAAATCACAGTAAAAAACACATATGAAACATTTGAATCTATAATTTAAACCAAAACGAAAACTTAACACAAGCACTCAACTGACACTATAAATCGATTCACTCCTTCTGAAACTCATCCAAAACACATGACCTCCGTCTTTAAACCCTCTTGCCTAGATATTCCACTAAAATGTATCAAAACGACAACTCTCTATCCCAAAAATCCTTTATCAAGTGCCAAGACAACGATAAAAGTTGTAAATTACTGGAACACTGCTCGTATTCAGTCAATATGAATCACGAATCAAATTGCAACTATGGAATGAAAGTGATCAAATGTCAAAGATGAAACTAAAGATGTGACAAATGAATAAGAAGTCAAATCAAGCACACACGATCAACTAAATTTGTTCTACTTGTATTTCTCTGCAAGTTGTGTAATTAAATATTTGTACATCCAAGTTTTCATGAAAGCTTCACATCATGCATGAGAAATGAAGTACGTATAAAAAACAAATAAATATAAATAGTTCTCTAATGGAAAGATTAATCTTGACGTAACAACCTTCATTCTTACCAATTTTTGTTTCATGAACTTTCTAAACACACTATTGAAGTAATTCAATTAAATATAAGCACAATGATTACTAAAATCACATTAAAAACACATATGCAACATTTGAATCTATTGTTTAAACGAAAACAAAAACTTAACACAAGAGCACTCAACTGGCACTATAAATTGATTCACTCCTTCCGAAACTCATCCAAAACACATGACCTTTGTCTTTAAACCCTCTTGCCTAGATATTCCACTAAAATGTATCAAAACGAAAACTCTGTATCCCAAAAATCCTTTATCAAGCGCTAAGAACACTATAAAAGTTGTAAATGACTGGAACACTACTCGTATTCAGTCAATGAATCGCGAATCAAATTACAACTGTGGAATGAAGTAATCGGATGTCAAAGATGAAACTAAACATGTGACAAATGAATAAGAAGTCAAATCAAGCACACACGATCAACTAAATTTGTTCTACTTGTATTTCTCTCCAAGTTGTGTAATTATATTTGTACATCCAACTTTTCATGAAAGCTTCAATCATACATGAGAAATGAAGTACGTATAAAAAACAAATAAATATAAATAGTTCTCTAATGGAAAGGTTAATCTTGACGTAACAACCTTCGATCCTACCAATTTTCGTTTCATGAACTTTCTAAACACACTATTGAAGTAATTCAATCGAATATAAGCATTATTACTAAAATCACACTAAAAAAACATATGTAACATTTGAATCTATAGTTTAAACGAAAACAAAAACTTAACACAAGAGCACTCAACTGACACTATAAATCGATTCACTCCTTCCAAAACTCATCCAAAACAATGACCTCCGTCTTTAAACCCTCTTGCCTAGATATTCCACTAAAATGTATCAAAACGACAACTCTGTATCCCAAAAATCCTTTATCAAGCGCTAAGACAACCATAAAAGTTGTAAATGACTGGAACACTACTCGTATTCAATCAATATGAATCGCGAATCAAATTGCAACTGTGGAATGGAAGTGATCGGATGACAAAGATGAAACTAAAAATGTGACAAATGAAGAAGAAATCAAATCAAGCAGACACGATCATCTAAATTTGATCTACTTGTATTTCTCTCCAAATTGTGTAATTACATATTTGTACATCCATGTTTTAATGAAAGCTTCAAATTATACATGTGAAATAAAGTACATATAAAAAACCAATAAATATAAATAGTTCTGTCATGGAAAGGTTTATCTTCACGTTACAACCTTCAATACTACCAATTTGGTTCTTGAACTTTCTAAACACACTATTGAAGTAATTCAGTCTAATATAAGCACAATGATTACTAAAATCACACTAAAAAACACATATGTAATACTTGAATCTATTGTTTACACCAAAATGAAAACTTAACACAAGAGCACTCAACTGACACTATAAATCAATTCACTCCTTCCAAAACTCATCCAAAACACATGACCTTTGTCTTTAAACCCTCTTGCCTAGATATTCCACTAAAATGTATCAAAACGACAACTCTCTATCCCAAAAATCCTTTATCTAGCGCTAAGACAACCATAAAAGTTGTAAATGACTGGAACACTACTCGTATTCAGTCAATATGAATCGCGAATCAAATTACAACTGTGGAATGAAGTAATCGGATGTCAAAGATGAAACTAAACATGTGACAAATGAATAAGAAGTCAAATCAAGCACACACGATCAACTAAATTTGTTCTACTTGTATTTCTCAGCAAGTTGTGTAATTAAATATTTGTACATCCAACTTTTCATGAAAGCTTCACATCATACATGAGAAATGAAGTACGTATAAAAAACAAATAAATATAAATAGTTCTCTAATGGAAAGGTTAATCTTGACGTAACAACCTTCATTCCTACCAATTTTCGTTTCATGAACTTTCTAAACACACTATTGAAGTAATTCAATCGAATATAAGCATTATTACTAAAATCACACTAAAAACACATATGTAACATTTGAATCTATAGTTTAAACGAAAACAAAAACTTAACACAAGAGCACTCAACTGACACTATAAATCGATTCACTCCTTCCGAAACTCATCCAAAACACCTGACCTCCGTCTTTAAACCCTCTTGCCTAGATATTCCACTAAAATGTATCAAAGCGACAACTCTGTATCCCAAAAATCCTTTATCAAGCGCTAAGACAACCATAAAAGTTGTAAATGACTGGAACACTACTCGTATTCAATCAATATGAATCGCGAATCAAATTGCAACTGTGGAATGGAAGTGATCGGATGACAAAGATGAAGCTAAAAATGTGACAAATGAAGAAGAAGTCAAATCAAGCAGACATGATCATCTAAATTTGATCTACTTGTATTTCTCTCCAAATTGTGTAATTACATATTTGTACATCCATGTTTTAACGAAAGCTTTAAATTATACATGTGAAATAAAGTACGTATAAAAAACCAATAAATATAAATAGTTCTCTCATGGAAACGTTTATCTTCACGTAACAACCTTCGATACTACCAATTTGGTTCTTGAACTTTCTAAACACACTATTGAAGTAATTCAATCAAATATAAGCACAATGATTACTAAAATCACAATAAAAACACATATGTAATATATGAATCTATTGTTTACACCAAAATGAAAACTTAACACAAAAGCACTAAACTGACACTATAAATCGATTCACTCCTTCCGAAACTCATCCAAAACACATGACCTCCGTCTTTAAACCCTCTTACCTAGATTCCACTAAAATGTATCAAAACGACAACTCTCTATCCCAAAAATTCTTTATCAAGCGCTAAGACAACCATAAAAGTTGTAAATGATTGGAACACTACTCGTATTCAGTCAATATGAATCGCGAATCAAATTGCAACTGTGGAATGAAAGTGATCGGATGACAAAGATGAAACTAAAAATGTGACAAATGAAGAAGAAGTCAAATCAAGCAGACACGATCATCTAAATTTGATCTACTTGTATTTCTCTCCAAATTGTGTAATTACATATTTGTACATCCATGTTTTAATGAAAGCTTCAAATTATACATGTGAAATAAAGTACGTATAAAAAACCAATAAATATAAATAGTTCTCTCATGGAAAGGTTTATCTTCATGTAACAACCTTCAATACTACCAATTTGGTTCTTGAACTTTCTAAACACACTATTGAAGTAATTCAATCAAATATAAGCACAATGATTACTAAAATCACACTAAAAAACACATATGTAATACTTGAATCTATTGTTTACACCAAAATGAAAACTTAACACAAGAGCACTCAACTGACACTATAAATCAATTCACTCCTTCCAAAACACATCCAAAACACATGACCTTTGTCTTTAAACCCTCTTGCCAAGATATTCCACTAAAATGTATCAAAACGACAACTCTCTATCCCAAAAATCCTTTATCAAGCGCTAAGACAACCATAAAAGTTTTAAATGACTAGAACACTACTCGTATTCAGTCAATATGAATCGCGAATCAAATTGCAACTGTGGAATGGAAGTGATCGGATGTCAAAGATGAAACTAAACATGTGACAAATGAATAAGAAGTCAAATCAAGCACACACAATCAACTAAATTTGTTCTACTTGTATTTCTCTCCAAGTTGTGTAATTAAATATTTGTACATCCAAGTTTTCATGAAAGCTTCACATCATACATGAGAAATGAAGTACGTATAAAAAAATAAATATAAATTGTTCTCTAATGGAAAGGTTAATCTTGACGTAACAACCTTCATTCCTACTACTTTTCGTTTCATGAACTTTCTAAACACACTATTGAAGTAATTCAATCAATTATAAGCACAATGATTACTAAAATCACAGTAAAAAACACATATGAAACATTTGAATCTATTATTTAAACCAAAACGAAAACTTAACACAAGAGCACTCAACTGGCACTATAAATCGATTCACTCCTTCTGAACCTCATCCAAAACACATGACCTCCGTCTTTAAACCCTCTTGCCTAGATATTCCACTAAAATGTATCAAAACGAAAACTCTCTATCCCAAAAATCCTTTATCAAGTGTCAAGACAACGATAAAAGTTGTAAATTACTGGAACACTACTCGTATTTAGTCAATATAATCGCGAATCAAATTGCAACTATGGAATGGAAGTGATCAAATGTCAAAGATAAAACTAAACATGTGACAAATGAATAAGAAGTCAAATCAAGCACACACGATCAACTAAATTTGTTCTACTTGTATTTCTCAGCAAGTTGTGTAATTAAATATTTGTACATCCAACTTTTCATGAAAGCTTCACATCATACATGAGAAATGAAGTACGTATAAAAAACAAATAAATATAAATAGTTCTCTAATGGAAATAATCTTGACGTAACAACCTTATTCCTACCAATTCTCTAATCAAAGGTATTATATACAACCATGAATGTCAATTTAACAACAAATTGAAAGTAATTCAATCAAATAAGCATTATTACTAAAATCACACTAAAAACACATATGTAACATTTGAATCTATTGTTTAAACGAAAACAAAAACTTAACACAAGAGCACTCAACTGACACTATAAATCGATTCACTCCTTCCGAAACTCATCCAAAACACATGACCTCCGTCTTTAAATCCTCTTGCCTAGATATTCCACTAAAATGTATCAAAGCGACAACTCTGTATCCCAAAAATCCTTTATCAAGCGCTAAGACAACCATAAAAGTTGTATATGACTGGAACACTACTTGTATTCAGTCAATATGAATCGCGAATCAAATTGCAACTGTGGAATGGAAGTGATCGGATGACAAAGATGAAACTAAAAATGTGACAAATGAAGAAGAAGTCAAATCAAGCAGACATGATCATCTAAATTTGATCTACTTGTATTTCTCTCCAAATTGTGTAATTACATATTTGTACATCCATGTTTTAACGAAAGCTTCAAATTATACATGTGAAATAAAGTACGTATAAAAAACAAATAAATATAAATAGTTCTCTCATGGAAACGTTTATCTTCACGTAACAACCTTCGATACTACCAATTTGGTTCTTGAACTTTCTAAACACACTATTGAAGTAATTCAATCAAATATAAGCACAACGATTACTAAAATCACACTAAAAAACACATATGTAATATATGAATCTATTGTTTACACCAAAATGAAAACTTAACACAAAAGCACTCAACTGACACTATAAATCGATTCACTCCTTCCGAAACTCATCCAAAACACATGACTTCCGTCTTTAAACCCTCTTGCCTAGATTCCACTAAAATGTATCAAAACGACAACTCTCTATCCCAAAAATCCTTTATCAAGCGCTAAGACAACCATAAAAGTTTTAAATGACTAGAACACTACTTGTATTCAGTCAATATGAATCGCGAATCAAATTGCAACTGTGGAAAGGAAGTGATCGGATGTCAAAGATGAAACTAAACATGTGACAAATGAACAAGAAGTCAAATCAAGCACACACAATCAACTAAATTTGTTCTACTTGTATTTCTCTCCAAGTTGTGTAATTAAATATTTGTACATCCAAGTTTTCATGAAAGCTTCACATCATATATGAGAAATGAAGTACGTATAAAAAAAAATAAATATAAATTGTTCTCTAATGGAAAGGTTAATCTTGACGTAACAACCTTCATTCCTACTACTTTTCGTTTCATGAACTTTCTAAACACACTATTGAAGTAATTCAATCAATTATAAGCACAATGATTACTAAATCACAGTAAAAAACACATATGAAACATTGAATCTATTATTTAAACCAAAACGAAAACTTAACACAAGAGCACTCAACTGACACTATAAATCGATTCACTCCTTCTGAAACTCATCCAAAACACATGACCTCCGTCTTTAAACCCTCTTGCCTAGATATTCCACTAAAATGTATCAAAACGACAACTCTCTATCCCAAAAATCCTTTATCAAGTGTCAAGACAACGATAAAAGTTGTAAATTACTAGAACACTACTCGTATTTAGTCAATATAATCGCGAATCAAATTGCAGCTATGGAATGGAAGTGATCAAATGTCAAAGATAAAACTAAACATGTGACAATTGAATAAGAAGTCAAATCAAGCACACACGATCAACTAAATTTGTTCTACTTGTATTTCTCAGCAAGTTGTGTAATTAAATATTTGTACATCCAACTTTTCATGAAAGCTTCACATCATACATGAGAAATGAAGTACATATAAAAAACAAATAAATATAAATAGTTCTCTAATGGAAAGGTTAATCTTGACGTAACAACCTTCATTCCTACCAATTTTCGTTTCATGAACTTTCTAAACACACTATTGAAGTAATTCAATCAAATATAAGCATTATTACTAAAATCACACTAAAAACACATATGTAACAATTGAATCTATTGTTTAAACGAAAACAAAAACTTAACACAAGAGCACTCAACTGACACTATAAATCGATTCACTCCCTTCCGAAACTCATCCAAAACACATGACCTCTGTCTTTAAACCCTCTTGCCTAGATATTCCACTAAATTGTATCAAAGCGACAACTCTGTATCCCAAAAATCCTTTATCAAGCGCTAAGACAACCATAAAAGTTGTAAATGACTGGAACACTACTTGTATTCAGTCAATGTGAATCGCGAATCAAATTGCAACTGTGGAATGGAAGTGATCGGATGACAAAGATGAAACTAAAAATGTGACAAATGAAGAAGAATTGAAATCAAGCAGACATGATCATCTAAATTTGATCTACTTGTATTTCTCTCCAAATTGTGTAATTACATATTTGTACATCCATGTTTTAATGAAAGCTTCAAATTATACATGTGAAATAAAGTACGTATAAAAAACCAATAAATATAAATAGTTCTCTCATGGAAGGTTTATCTTCACGTAACAACCTTCGATACTACCAATTTGGTTCTTGAACTTTCTAAACACACTATTGAAGTAATTCAATCAAATATAAGCACAATGATTACTAAAATCACACTAAAAACACATATGTAATACTTGAATCTATTGTTTACATCAAAATGAAAACTTAACACAAAAGCACTCAACTGACACTATAAATCGATTCACTCCTTCCGAAACTCATCCAAAACACATGACTTCCGTCTTTAAACCCTCTTGCCTAGATTCCACTAAAATGTATCAAAACGACAACTCTCTATCCCAAAAATCCTTTATCAAGCGCTAAGACAACCATAAAAGTTTTAAATGACTAGAACACTACTCGTATTCAGTCAATATGAATCGCGAATCAAATTGCAACTGTGGAATGGAAGTGATCGGATGTCAAAGATGAAACTAAACATCTGACAAATGAATAAGAAGTCAAATCAAGCACACACAATCAACTAAATTTGTTCTACTTGTATTTCTCTCCAAGTTGTGTAATTAAATATTTGTACATCCAAGTTTTCATGAAAGCTTCACATCATATATGAGAAATGAAGTACGTATAAAAAAAATATTATAAATTGTTCTCTAATGGAAAGGTTAATCTTGACGTAACAACCTTCATTCCTACTACTTTTCGTTTCATGAACTTTCTAAACACACTATTGAAGTAATTCAATCAATTATAAGCACAATGATTACTAAAATCACAGTAAAAAACACATATGAAACATTTGAATCTATTATTTAAACCAAAACGAAAACTTAACACAAGAGCACTCAACTGACACTATAAATCGATTCACTCCTTATGAAACTCATCCAAAACACATGACCTCCGTCTTTAAACCCTCTTGCCTAGATATTCCACTAAAATGTATCAAAACGACAACTCTCTATCCCAAAAATCCTTTATCAAGTGTCAAGACAACGATAAAAGTTGTAAATTACTAGAACACTACTCGTATTTAGTCAATATAATCGCGAATCAAAATGCAACTATGGAATGGAAGTGATCAAATGTCAAAGATAAAACTAAACATGTGACAAATGAATAAGAAGTCAAATCAAGCACACACGATCAACTAAATTTGTTCTACTTGTATTTCTCAGCAAGTTGTGTAATCAAATATTTGTACATCCAACTTTTCATGAAGGCTTCACATCATACATGACAAATGAAGTACATTTAAAAAACAAATAAATATAAATAGTTCTCTAATGGAAAGGTTAATCTTGACGTAACAACCTTCATTCCTACCAATTTTGGTTTCATGAACTTTCTAAACACACTATTGAAGTAATTCAATCAAATATAAGCATTATTACTAAAATCACACTAAAAACATATATGTTACATTTGAATCTATTGTTTAAACGAAAACAAAAACTTAACACAAGAGCACTCAACTGACACTATAAATCAATTCACTCCTTCCGAAACTCATCCAAAACACATGACCTCCGTCTTTAAACCCTCTTGCCTAGATATTCCACTAAAATGTATCAAAACGACAACTCTCTATCCCAAAAATCCTTTATCAAGTGTCAAAACAACGATAAAAGTTGTAAATTACTGGAACACTACTCGTATTTAGTCAATATAATCGCGAATCAAATTGCAACTATGGAATGGAAGTGATCAAATGTCAAAGATAAAACTAAACATGTGACAAATGAATAAGAAGTTTAAATCAAGCACACACGATCAACTAAATTTGTTCTACTTGTATTTCTCAGCAAGTTGTGTAATTAAATATTTGTACATCCAACTTTTCATGAAAGCTTCACATCATACATGAGAAATGAAGTACGTATAAAAAACAAATAAATATAAATAGTTCTCTAATAGAAAGGTTAATCTTGACGTAACAACCTTTATTCCTACCAATTTTTGTTTCATGAACTTTCCAAACACACTATTGAAGTAATTCAATCAAATATAAGCATTATTACTAAAATCACACTAAAAACACATATGTAACATTTGAATCTATTGTTTAAACGAAAACAAAAACTTAACACAAGAGCACTTAACTGACACTATAAATCGATTCACTCCTTCCGAAACTCATCCAAAACACATGACCGCCTCCGTCTTTAAACCCTTCTTGCCTAGATATTCCACTAAAAGTATCAAAGCGACAACTCTGTATCCCAAAAATCCATTATCAAGCGCTAAGAAACAACCATAAAAGTTGTAAATGACTGGAACACTACTTCGTATTCAGTCAATATGAATCGCGAATCAAATTGCAACTTGGAATGGAAGTGATCGGATGACAAAGATGAAACTAAAAATGTGACAAATGAAGAAGAATCAAATCAAGCAGACATGATCATCTAAATTTGATCTACTTGTATTTCTCTCCAAATTGTGTAATTACATATTTGTACATCCATGTTTTAATGAAAGCTTCAAATTATACATGTGAAATAAAGTAGTATAAAAAACAAAATAAAATATAAATAGTTCTCTCATGGAAACGTTTATCTTCAGTAACAACCTTCGATATACCAAATTTGGTTCTTAACTTTCTAACACACTATTGAAGTAATTCAATCAAAATAAGCACAATGATTACTAAGATCACACTAAAAACACATATGTAATATTATGAATCTATTGTTTACACCAAAAATGAAAACTTAACACAAAAGCACTCAACTGACACTATAAATCGATTCACTCCTCCGAAACTCATCCAAAACACATGATTTCCGTCTTTAAACCCTTGCCTAGATTCCACTAAAATGTATCAAAACGACAACTCTCTATCCCAAAAATCCTTTATCAAGCGCTAAGACAACATAAAAGTTTTAAATGACTAGAACACTACTCGTATTCAGTCAATATGAATCGCGAATCAAATTGCAACTGTGGAATGGAAGTGATCGGATGTCAAAGATGAAACTAAACATGTGACAAATGAATAAGAAGTCAAATCAAGCACACACAATCAACTAAATTTGTTCTACTTGTATTTCTCTCCAAGTTGTGTAATTAAATATTTGTACATCCAAGGTTCATGAAAGCTTCACATCATATATGAGAAATGAAGTACGTATAAAAAAAATAAATAAATTGTTCTCTAATGGAAAGTTAATCTTGACGTAACAAACTTTCTTCCTACTACTTTTCGGTTTCATGAACTTTCTAAACACACTATTGAAGTAATTCAATCAATTATAAGCACAATGATTACTAAAATCACAGTAAAAAACACATATGAAACATTTGAATCTATTATTTAAACCAAAACGAAAACTTAACACAAGAGCACTCAACTGACACTATAAATCGATTCACTCCTTCTGAAACTCATCCAAAACACATGACCTCCGTCTTTAAACCCTCTTGCCTAGATATTCCACTAAAATGTATCAAAACGACAACTCTCTATCCCAAAAATCCTTTATCAAGTGCCAAGACAACGATAAAATTGTAAATTACTGGAACACTACTCGTATTTAGTCAATATAATCGCGAATCAAATTGCAACTATGGAATGGAAGTGATCAAATGTCAAAGATAAAACTAAACATGTGACAAATGAATAAGAAGTCAAATCAAGCACACACGATCAACTAAATTTGTTCTACTTGTATTTCTCAGCAAGTTGTGTAATTAAATATTTGTACATCCAACTTTTCATGAAAGCTTCACATCATACATGAGAAATGAAGTACGTATAAAAAACAAATAAATATAAATAGTTCTCTAATGGAAAGGTTAATCTTGACGTAACAACCTTCATTCCTACCAATTTTCGTTTCATGAACTTTCTAAACACACTATTGAAGTAATTCAATCAAATATAAGCATTATTACTAAAATCACACTAAAAACACATATGTAACATTTGAATCTATTGTTTAAACGAAAAACAAAACAAAAACTTAACACAAGAGCACTCAACTGACACTATAAATCGATTCACTCCTTCCGAAACTCATCCAAAACACATGACCTCCGTCTTTAAACCCTCTTGCCTAGATATTCCACTAAAATGTATCAAAGCGACAACTCTGTATCCCAAAAATCCTTTATCAAGCGCTAAGACAACCATAAAAGTTGTAAATGACTGGAACACTACTCGTATTCAGTCAATATGAATCGCGAATCAAATTGCAACTGTGGAATGATGATCGGATGACAAAGATGAAACTAAAAAATGTGACAAATGAAAGAATATAAAATGAAGAAGTCAAATCAAGCAGACATGATCATCTAAATTTGATCTACTTGTATTTCTCTCCAATTGTGTAATTACATATTTGTACATCCATGTTTTAATGAAAGCTTCAAATTATACATGTGAAATAAAGTACGTATAAAAAACAAATAATATAATAGTTCTCTCATGGAACGTTTATCTTCACGTAACAACCTTCGATACTACCAATTTGGTTCTTGAACTTTCTAAACACACTATTGAAGTAATTCAATCAAATATAAGCACAATGATTACTAAAATCACACTAAAAACACATATGTAATATATGAATCTATTGTTTACACCAAAATGAAAACTTAACACAAAAGCACTCAACTGACACTATAAATCGATTCACTCCTTCCGAAACTCATCCAAAACACATGACTTCCGTCTTTAAACCCTCTTGCCTAGATTCCACTAAAATGTATCAAAACGACAACTCTCTATCCCAAAATCCTTTATCAAGCGCTAAGATCGTAACAACACATAAAAGTTTTAAATGACTAGAACACTACTCGTATTCAGTCAATATGAATCGCGAATCAAATTGCAACTGTGGAATGGAAGTGATCGGATGTCAAAGATGAAACTAAACATGTGACAAATGAATAAGAAGTCAAATCAAGCACACACATCAACTAAATTTTTCTACTTGTATTTCTCTCTCAAGTTGTGTAATTAATATTTGTACATCCAAGTTTTCATGAAAGCTTCACATCATATATGAGAAATGAAGTACGTATAAAAAAAATATAAATTGTTCTCTAATGGAAAGGTTAATCTTGACGTAACAACCTTCATTCCTACTACTTTTCGTTCTCATGAACTTTCTAAACACACTATTGAAGTAATTCAATCAATTATAAGCACAATGATTACTAAAATCACAGTAAAAACACATATGAACATTTGAATCTATTATTTAAACCAAAAACAAAACTTAACACAAGAGCACTCAACTGACACTATAAATCGATTCACTCCTTCTGAAACTCATCCAAAACACATGACCTCCGTCTTTAAACCCTCTTGCCTAGAATTCCACTAAAATGTATCAAACGACAACTCTCTATCCAAAAATCCTTTATCAAGCGTCAGACAACCATAAAAGTTGTAAATGACTGGAACACTACTCGTATTCAGTCAATATAATCGCGAATCAAATTGCAACTGTGGAATGGAAGTGATCGGATGTCAAAGATAAACTAAACATGTGACAAATGAATAAGAAGTCAAATCAAGCACACACATCAACTAAATTTGTTCTACTTGTATTTCTCTCCAAGTTGTGTAATTAAATATTTGTACATCCAAGTTTTCATGAAAGCTTCACATCATACATGAGAAATGAAGTACGTATAAAAAACAAATAAATATAAATAGTTCTCTAATGGAAAGGTTTATCTTGACGTAACAACCTTTATTCCTACCACTTTTTGTTTCATGAACTTTCTAAAACACTATTGAAGTATTCAATCAATATAAGCATGATTACTAAATCACACTAAAAAACATATGTAACATTTGAATCTATTGTTTAAAAAAAAAAAACTTAACACAAGAGCACTCAACTGACACTATAAATCGATTCACTCCTTCCGAAACTCATCCAAAACACATGACCTCCGTCTTTAAACCTCTTGCCTAGATATTCCACTAACATGTATCAAAGCGACAACTCTGTAATCCATCCCAAATCCTTTATCATGCGCTAAGACAACCATAAAAGTTGTAAATGACTGGAACACTACTCGTATTCAGTCAATGATCGCGAATCAAATTACAACTGTGGAATGGAAGTGGTGATCGGATGACAAAGATGAAACTAAAAATGTGACAAATGAAGAAGAAGTCAAATCAAGCAGACATGATCATCTAAATTTGATCTACTTGTATTTCTCTCCAAATTGTGTAATTACATATTTGTACATCCATGTTTTAATGAAAGCTTCAAATTATACATGTGAAATAAAGTACGTATAAAAAACAAAAAAATATAAATAGTTCTCATGGAAACGTTTATCTTCACGTAACAACCTTCGATACTACCAATTTGGTTCTTGAACTTTCTAAACACACTATTGAAGTAATTCAATCAAATATAAGCACAATGATTACTAAAATCACACTAAAAACACATATGTAATATTGAATCTATTGTTTACACCAAAATGAAAACTTAACACAAAAGCACTCAACTGACACTATAAATCGATTCACTCCTTCCGAAACTCATCCAAAACACATGACTTCCGTCTTTAAACCCTCTTGCCTAGATTCCACTAAAATGTATCAAAACGAAAACTCTCTATCCCAAAAATCCTTTATCAAGCGCTAAGACAACCATAAAAGTTGTAAATGACTAGAACACTACTCGTATTCAGTCAATATGAATCGCGAATCAAATTGCAACTGTGGAATGGAAGTGATCGGATGTCAAAGATGAAACTAAACATGTGACAAATGAATAAGAAGTCAAATCAAGCACACACAATCAACTAAATTTGTTCTACTTGTATTTCTCTCCAAGTTGTGTAATTAAATATTTGTACATCCAAGTTTTCATGAAAGCTTCACATCATACATGAGAAATGAAGTACGTATAAAAAAATAAATATAAATTGTTCTCTAATGGAAAGGTTAATCTTGACGTAACAACCTTCATTCCTACTACTTTTTTTCATGAACTTTCTAAACACACTATTGAAGTAATTCAATCAATTATAAGCACAATGATTACTAAAATCACAGTAAAAAAAACATATGAAACATTTGAATCTATTATTTAAACCAAAACGAAAACTTAACACAAGAGCACTCAACTGACACTATAAATCGATTCACTCCTTCTGAAACTCATCCAAAACACATGACCTCCGTCTTTAAACCCTCTTGCCTAGATATTCCACTAAAATGTATCAAAACGACAACTCTCTATCCCAAAAATCCTTTATCAAGTGCCAAGACAACGATAAAAGTTGTAAATTACTGGAACACTACTCGTATTTAGTCAATATAATCGCGAATCAAATTGCAACTATGGAATGGAAGTGATCAAATGTCAAAGATAAAACTAAACATGTGACAAATGAATAAGAAGTCAAATCAAGCACACACGATCAACTAAATTTGTTCTACTTGTATTTCTCAGCAAGTTGTGTAATTAAATATTTGTACATCCAACTTTTCATGAAAGCTTCACATCATACATGAGAAATGAAGTACGTATATAAAAAACAAATAAATATAAATAGTTCTCTAATGGAAAGGTTAATCTTGACGTAACAACCTTCATTCCTACCAATTTTCGTTTCATGAACTTTCTAAACACACTATTGAAGTAATTCAATCAAATATAAGCACAATGATTACTAAAATCACACTAAAAACACATATGTAACATTTGAATCTATTGTTTAAACGAAAAAAAAAAACTTAACACAAGAGCACTCAACTGACACTATAAATCGATTCACTCCTTCGAAACTCATCCAAAACACATGACCTCTGTCTTTAAACCCTCTTGCCTAGATATTCCAACAATGTATCAAAGCGACAACTCTGTATCCCAAAAATCCTTTATCAAGCGCTAAGACAACCATAAAAGTTGTAAATGACTGGAACACTACTCGTATTCAGTCAATATGAATCGCGAATCAAATTGCAACTGTGGAATGGAAGTGATCGGATGACAAAGATGAAACTAAAAATGTGACAAATGAAGAAGAAGTCAAATCAAGCAGACATGATCATCTAAATTTGATCTACTTGTATTTCTCTCCAAATTGTGTAATTACATATTTGTACATCCATGTTTTAACGAAAGCTTCAAATTATACATGTGAAATAAAGTACGTATAAAAAACAAATAAATATAAATAGTTCTCTCATGGAAAGGTTTATCTTCACGTAACAACCTTCGATACTACCAATTTGGTTCTTGAACTTTCTAAACACACTATTGAAGTAATTCAATCAAATATAAGCACAATGATTACTAAAATCACACTAAAAACACATATAATATATGAATCTATTGTTTACACCAAAATGAAAACTTAACACAAAAGCACTCAACTGACACTATAAATCGATTCACTCCTTCCGAAACTCATCCAAAACACATGACTTCCGTCTTTAAACCCTCTTGCCTAGATTCCACTAAAATGTATCAAAACGACAACTCTCTATCCCAAAAATCCTTTATCAAGCGCTAAGACAACCATAAAAGTTGTAAATGATTGGAACACTACTCGTATTCAGTCAATATGAATCGCGAATCAAATTGCAACTGTGGAATGAAAGTGATCAGATGACAAAGATGAAACTAAAAATGTGACAAATGAAGAAGAAGTCAAATCAAGCAGACACGATCATCTAAATTTGATCTACTTGTATTTCTCTCCAAATTGTGTAATTACATATTTGTACATCCATGTTTTAATGAAAGCTTCAAATTATACATGTGAAATAAAGTACGTATAAAAAACCAATAAATATAAATAGTTCTCTCATGGAAAGGTTTATCTTCACGTAACAACCTTCAATACTACCAATTTGGTTCTTGAACTTTCTAAACACACTATTGAAGTAATTCAATCAAATATAAGCACAATGATTACTAAAATCACACTAAAAAACACATATGTAATACTTGAATCTATTGTTTACACCAAAATGAAAACTTAACACAAGAGCACTCAACTTACACTATAAATCAATTCACTCCTTCCAAAACACATCCAAAACACATGACCTTGTCGTCTTTAAACCCTCTTGCCAAGATATTCCACTAAAATGTATCAAAACAACAAACTCTATATCCCAAAAATCCTTTTACAAGCGCTAAGACAACCATAAAAGTTGAAATGACTGGAACACTACTCGTATTCAGTCAATATGAATCGCGAATCTGTTGGGTTTGTTGGACCTTTAACAAACTAGTTTAACCATTTAAACTTAGAAAAACGCAGCGGATAAATAGATTAATATCATGTTGTAATCTGAAAGATTAAAAGTTAATAACTTTGGTCAACAAACCAAAACACATACGGATCATTCATATGTGTTTGAAATAGATATCAGAGAGAAGGAAACAACCAAAGCAACATCAACAAACCTACCTTTGTAGGCTGCTGAAAACGTGAATGAAACGACCTTCCATAAGGGCTGCTAAAAACGTGATTTGGGTGAAGAAAAGGCTGCTCTTGAATGGCCAAAACACCAAGTAGATGTCCTCAAGTGTCCATACCCACAAGCCTCTAAGAAAACACCATCTTTGCTAGGATTTGAACACCAAATCGGATCAAGAAGGCTGCTGGAACCTCTATTCCAGCCGTGAACATCAACAAGGATGTTAGAAGTTTGTTCCAGCCATGATATCTTCTTCCAAAAGAAAGATCATGTTCTTGTGACCCTTTTGCATATAAGAGAGTGAGAGAGATCTGAAAATGGAGTGTGTATCTTCTAAGAGAGCCAAGAACCCAATAGAAAACAAAACAAAACAAAGGGATGGGGCTGCACAAGGGGGCGGCCGAAAACCCTTTTAGGGTTGTTTTAATTTTGTGATTTTCCCAAAATGATCCTTGTATATTAATCTTTTGTCAAACTAAAGATTAATAAAGATACATATATATAATTAACCTTTTAATTATATAACATAGACACACTTTTATTATTTGATGTTATTTAACTAAATTAAACAACATTCCAAATAATGTCCATGAACAAAATATCCATATAAGTTGTTCAATCTCATATGCAACTTATTTAGAAAACCCATTTTCTAAATTGGTGTATTTATTTAATTGCATGATCATATCATCAATTAAATATTAATTGGTGTTTGCTAAGCTTGTTATTGGGTATGACCCGACTTGGATCATAACGTACTAACCACATCAATGTTCTGTGTCTTGGGCATAAAGAATCCAACAATCTCCCACTTGCACAAGATACATAGAAGATTGATGCAAGCAGTAAATACCGCCTAACAACGGTTTACTACCCTTAATACGCATGACTATAAGCCATTCAATAACATCATCCCCTTTCAAGTTCCAAACTTGAAATGATTTAGGTGAATCAATCATTTATCCTTTTGTTACAGATGTCAGTTAAATCCAAGGACATAGAATGATCATTCCTTGTTGATTTAACTTAATCAGGCCTTAGACATCATACTCTCAACGAATAAGAGGAACAAATCCCATCTTGACTACATACGTTTCTCACAATCACCTTATGTCATATCTGAACATAGCCTTATGTACTGACCATTATTTCATATCAGCAAGAACTAGCTCAAGGTATAACACTTGGTGAATATCAAAACCCAATATGTATCTCAGGTCAGAGGATACCAAATGATATTCGCCTTTACTCAAATTTACTTATGATCAATCAATGAGATTCCATGTAGTAAGATCTGAGACGCGGGTCAGTCCAATATTCGTATCCCATGAATATCTATGAACCTTGGCAGCAACCAATTGCTCTATATTCATGCCTTATGAATATCCACCAATCTAAGTTCATAATAGTCTTACATTCATATTTGTTCCCACAAATATGACCGACTACAGACATTTAGAATAAAAGAATTATTCATGGATGTAAACATGCTAAAAGGGAACATAACTCAAATATATAAAAGAGTTAAATATTACAATTGTTCCATGTTTTATATGCTAAACAGATCAATTCTAATCACCAGTAAATCGAAGTCCTAAGGCACAAGTATGACCCTCATACTTTGCCCTCATCAAGGAGCTTCGTTAGTGGATCAGCAATGTTTTGATCTTTATGAACTTTACGAATACATATCTTTACCCTTTTCAACTCCATACCTTATGATGTTGAATCTCCGCTCAAGGTGCTTAGTCTTTTGATGAGTACGGGGTTCCTTGATTTGAGCAATCCCACCCACGTAATTATCAAAGATTTCAAGGGGGTCTTGAATGGTAGAGACCACCCCTAGATAAGCAATGGACAAATTTATCCATGCAGCTTCCCAAGCTGCCAATGAAGCGGCTATGTATTCGGATTACAATGCTACCGTGTCTTGCTTTGAACCTTTCAAGGACACTTCTCTCTCCATTCATAATGGAAGTATACCCCGATTGTGATCGAAAATCATCTCGATCAGTTTTGGAAGCCTGCATCCGTGTAACCCTTTACAACGACTTCCTTTTCAATAGATCCGTATATTAGAAACAAATCCTTAGTCCTACTAAGGTATTTCAATATACTTTTAAGAGCCATCCGATGGTTATTTCTATTGTATCTACTTTGTCATACTTAATAAGCATGACTCGTCCGGTCTAGTGCATATCATTACACAAATGATGGATCCTATAGCAGATGCGTATGGGATATCATTCATTTGATTTTGCTCATCCTATGAGCTTGGACATTGAGACGTAGTCAACACTGTCCCTCCTTGAATAGGTACCATACCTTTCTAAGAGTTTTTCATCTTGAACCTTTTAAAGATTTTATCAATATATATGCACTTTGGTTTAACCCTATCAACCACCTCGATCTATCCTTATAGATCCTTATTCCAAAATATGGGTGGCTTAAACGAGATCTTATATGAAAAACATCTTCCAAGCTAGGTTTTAACACCTTCCAAGGTTGGAATATTATTTCCAAATAGTAGTGTGTCATCAACATACAACACTAAGAATACAATTATGCTCCCACTAGCCTTTATATATATACACAACCTTCTCGATGCTTGTTTCAATCCATAGATTGATCACTTTAACTTATATACATTATTAGGATGTCATGGATCGACAAAACCATCATGTTGAACTGAATGGACAATCTCTTCGAGATGTTCATTAAGAAAAGCGGTTTTGACATGCATTTGCCAAAACTCATATTCAGAATATGCAGTTATGGCACATGATATCCTAATCGACTTTAGCATTGCCACGGGCGCAAGAGTTTCATCATATTCAACCAATTGAGTTTGATGGAAACCTTATGCTATAAGTCTTTAACTTATAAGTATTCAAGTCTCCATGCATATCTGTTTTCATCTTGAAAACTCACTTGTATCCAACCGGTTTGGAGTTAAGTGGAGGGTCAACCAATTCCCAAACTTGGTTGTTATAAATGGATTGCATCCTTACGTTCATGGCTTCTAGCCATTTGTCCAATCCAAATTGGACATAACATCTTGGTATATGGTTAGCCTACAGGGGTCAACCACATAGTATCCATTCTTTGAATATTCATATCACTTAGATGGAATACTAACTCTACCAGATTTGTGAACGTTTTTGTGTATATTTATCAACCTCTTGATTATCATCAACAACCTCTTGTTGGTAGCTAGTGTCAACCAAAAGTGTACCGGCTTGTGGATTTTGATTCTTATCAAGTTCCACAGTTCTATACGTCATTCCTTCCATAAAGAACTCGGTTTCCAAGAACTTAGCCTTTCGAGCAATAAATACTTTTGCTCTGTTGAGTCAAAGAAACAGTATTCCATACAGTCTCTGTGGATTCTCAACTTATATACACTTTCTTTGTCCGGGTCATATTCATAATATGAGCCTTAGAGAGCAATGCGAAAACCCAAAATGATAAAGATGGTAAGCTCATAGCCATAATAAATTGAACCATATCCAAATAAGGTTCAGTTTCTTCTTTATCAGAATGAAGAACACAGATAGTTATTTGGAGTTGATATTCTACTTCATTATTGAAGATTTTGAACATTTCAAAAGCTTCATACTTATGTGTCATCAAGTGCACACAATAATAGCGACTGTAATCGTCGGTAAAATAATGAAGTATCTTTCACCAATCTTTGTCATTGTCTTAAAAGGACTACATACATCCAAATGTATCATTCCTAGTAAGTCTTTTGGTTCACACTTATCAAATGAAACATTTTCATTTGTTTCCAAAAGACCATTCTTTTGAAGTGTTTGAATCCAATTCTTGTTTATGTGACTAATACGATAATGTCAAAGATAATAATAACTTAAACCCATTTTAAGTTTCTTTGTGTGCTTAATGTGTATAATAAGTCATTGTAGGACGAATTATCATGAACCAATTCATGGATATCATTAAAAGGTATGTCCTTAAAATGAAATACATCATCCATAAAACTTAATACCATTATTTACAAACTTTAAATCATGATCACATTGTTTTAATAGGAAACCTTAATTATGTTTCTAGTCAAACTAGATGCATACAAAAGGGTTTGAGAACAACTTCCAAACAATTTGAAAGTCTCAAAATAGAGTTTCCTTCCTTGAAGCGCACATTTCTTTTGAACCCCTTTGCAACAATTGCAAGAATGAGTTTCACATCCGGTATCCAATACCCATGTGTTTGAAGAAATGACATTTAATACAATGTGTGAATCATGGAAATTGTATTTGAGGTTTGCCCAACATCCCTCTTGTCTTTCAACTCCTTGAGATAGGAGGAACAATTCCTATTTATTGTCCTATCTCTCCATACTCAAAGCATGGAACGTTCTTCGTTACCTTAGGCTTCATAAGCTTAGGCTTTTCGAGGTTTCGCATTAACCTTTGCTTTGATGTATTCCTTTCCTTTGGCAATAATTGCCTTAGGATCGGGATTGGCCATTTATTATAGCCTTCCTCATTGATCGAGAGAATAGGTAGAACCTTCTATCCATCCCTGCCTCGGTTGCTTTGAGCATTGCGTGAAGTTCACCAATGCTCTTGTCCCACCCATTCATATTACAGTTTATTATGAATGTCTCAAACCTTTAGTTGGCAATCAAGGATCAAATCCTTGGCCAACTACTTTGAGACAGGACAGTTAAGCATCTTGAGGCTATCAATGTGGCTTTTCATCTTAAGAATATAAAGATGATATCGATTGGGTTTCTTCCATGTGACATGTATAAAATGCTCGAACCGTTTCGTAGCAATCTACTAGAGTTTGTTGAAGGAACATTTCCTTCAACTAGATTATCATGTCATATGCCCCATGATGCTCCAAACCCTTTTGGAGTTCGGGAATCATATTCCCAACATGAGGTAGGATACTTGCACAGAATCCTTAGTGTGCCTAAGCCAATCGTCAAAGGCCTTAACATCAACAGCGTTGGTTGGTGAGGTATGGGATCGTCAAGGACATAGGCCTTTACTCATTTTTGAGAACGATTCTCAAATTTTAAAATTGAGTCCATAAGTTTATTATGGTTAAGACGATCCCCTTTTAAGATGGTTCTCGGTGATAGGGTAGGGACGGTCGGGGTAGTAGCATCGGTTGCGGCCATTATTACAAAATTACAAAGTTCATTTTAGTATTTCTGAAAAATTGCATTTTAACTATTAATACCCTTTACATGTCTCATAGACAATTAATAATTAAAATCTAGAAACCAACGTTACATTTAAATGATGGTTAGGTGACCTTTATCCCATATTATTTAAATTAACAAGGTAGTCAACAGTTGACAATTGCAACCTATTGCAACTTCTAGTCTTATGGGATCGGTTAAACATCATATGTTTAGTCGGCATGTTTAATCCCATCAACACCATTGTACGCCATGCTTCGGTGACCCTAATCACATGGTTTCCAATTCAAGTCGTCGTCCTACTTACACACACGTGTGAGTTTTCACATACAAGCAGTTAGGTGACCTTTATCCCACAAGTACGTTAGACTCACCTCAAAGATACAAGTTCCCTACAAGTGGTTAGGTGACCTTTATCCCACAAATAGTTCCCAAGAGATTCGAGTGTCGTGTAAAAGGATGGTGTTAGACTTGTTACCAAAGGGATTTAAGTTTCCATTAATTCTAGTTATGAAAACTCTATGTACCTTGTATTCGCATGCTTTCAAATACATGGTACCATATGGTTTATTTTTAATAAAACCTCTTTTATTAAATCATTAATCCTTTTAATAACCTTTTATTAACCACTTAATGATTAGAAACCATAAATTTCTAGCTTGTTAAGTTTGCTAATGAGTTTGTTTTGCATATCCAAATATCAAACAACAATCATACAACAAACAACCAAACAAGCATAATCATACAAACATATGTGCATAACCATAGCCACTAAGTTGACTACACTTGTTTGCCATCACAAGTGTTGTCATAAGGTCATTCCTAAGGGTTAACAATGACACATCATATGTGTCCATGAACTCCCACTTGATTCCACATCCAAATGCTTCAAGTGTCCATGTCTTTTGTGTCCTTCCTTTTGGGTCTTCTTCTTGTGCATCTTCTTTTACAAAATCATATCCTAATACAATTTTCTAATAAGAAATGCATCTATTCTATTTATTACATAACCAAATGAATAAATAAATTACAACCCAAATACAAAAGAATAATATTACAACCCTTTGAATGAATACAACCAACATGACAAAATCACAAACAACTAAATCCAAAACACACATGGTCAAGGCTATGTTATGCACTAAAATATGTATCCATATACATCATTTCAAGAACAAAATGAACCCCTTTTATAACCTTAAAGTTCTGGCCAACATGAACCAAAACATTTAGGTTATGTCCAAACAACACAATCAACCATTTGATGTCATCCTTTCAAGATTTAATCATAAGCATGCAAGATATAACCTTGAAAGGTTGGGGTATCATCATATCATCACAAAACAGCCCCTATTAGGTTGTTAAAGTCCTATAAAACCAATTTTACAAGGACAAATGAAGCTATTCATCCACATATCCGGCTCTAGATGCCATGTTGGGTTTGTTGGACCTTTAACAAACTAGTTTAACCATTTAACCATTTAAACTTAGAAAAACGCAGCGGAATAATAGATTAATATCATGTTGTAATCTGAAAATTAAAAGTTCATAACTTTGTTTCAACAAACCCAAACATAAGGATCATTCATATGTGTTTGAACTAGCTATCAAGAGAAGGAAACAACCAAAGCAACATCAACAAACTACCTTTGTAGGCTGCTGAAAACGTGAATGAACACCTTCCATAAGGGCTGCTAAAAACGTGATTTGGGTGAAGAAAAGGCTGCTCTTGAATGGCCAAAACACCAAAGTAGATGTCCTCAAGTGTCCATACCCACAAGCCTCTAAGAAAACACCATCTTTGCTAGGATTTGAACACCAAATCGGATCAAGAAGGCTGCTGGAACCTCTATTCCAGCCGTGAACATCAACAGGATGTTAGAAGTTTGTTCCAGCCATGATATCTTTCTTCCAAAAGAAAGATCATGTTCTTGTGACCCTTTTGCATATAAGAGAGTGAGAGAGATCTGAAAATGGAGTGTGTATCTTCTAAGAGAGCCAAGAACCCAAGAGAAACAAAACAAAACAAAGGGATGGGGCTGCACAAGGGGGGCGGCCGAAAACCCTTTTAGGGTTGTTTTAATTTTGTGATTTTCCCAAAATGGTCCTTGTATATTAATCTTTTGTCAAACTAAAGATTAATAAAGATACATATATATAATTAACCTTTTAATTATATAACATACACACACTTTTATTATTTGATGTTATTTAACTAAATTAAACAACATTACAAATAATGTCCATGAACAAAATATCCATATAAGTTGTTCAATCTCATATGCAACTTATTTAGAAAACCCATTTTCTAAATTGGTGTATTTATTTAATTGCATGATCATATCATCAATTAAATATTAATTGGTGTTTGCTAAGCTTGTTATTGGGTATGACCCGACTTGGATCATAACGTACTAACCACATCAATGTTCTATGTGTCTTGGGCATAAAGAATCCAACAGAATCAAATTGCAACTGTGGAATAGAAGTGATCGAATGTCAAAGATGAAACTAAACATGTGACAAATGAATAAGAAGTCAAATCAAGCACACACAATCAACTAAATTTGTTCTACTTGTATTTCTCCTCCAGTTGTGTAATTAAATATTTGACATCCAAGTTTTTCATGAAAGCTTCACATCATACATGAGAAATGAAGTACGTATAAAAAAATTAAATATATATTGTTCTCTAATGGAAAGGTTAATCTTGATGTAACAACCTTCATTCCTACTACTTTTCGTTTTAGGAACTTTCTAAACACACTATTGAAGTAATTCAATCAATTATAAGCACAATGATTACTAAAATCACAGTAAAAAACACATATCAAACATTTGAATCTATTATTTAAACCAAAACGAAAACTTAAAACAAGAGCACTCAACTGACACTATAAATCAATTCACTCCTTCTGAAACTCATCCAAAACACATGACCTACGTCTTTAAACCCTCTTGCCTAGATATTCCATTAAAATGTATCAAAACGACAACTCTCTATCCCAAAAATCCTTTATCAAGTCAAGACAACGATAAAAGTTGTAAATTACTAGAACACTACTAGTATTTAGTCAATATAATCGTGAATCAAATTGCAACTATGGAATGGAAGTGATCAAATGTCAAAGATAAAACTAAACATGTGACAAATGAATAAGAAGTCAAATCAAGCACACACGATCAACTAAATTTGTTCTACTTGTATTTCTTAGCAAGTTGTGTAATTAAATATTTGTACATCCAACTTTTCATGAAAGCTTCACATCATACATGAGAAATGAAGTACGTATAAAAAACAAATAAATATAAATAGTTCTGTA
Source organism: Flaveria ramosissima (assembly GCA_025215565.1). Lineage (NCBI taxonomy): Eukaryota > Viridiplantae > Streptophyta > Magnoliopsida > Asterales > Asteraceae > Flaveria > Flaveria ramosissima. The sequence goes on along the minus strand of CM046044.1, from coordinate 524,265 downwards.
ATGGAAAGGTTAATCTTGACGTAACAACCTTCATTCCTACCAATTTTCCTTTCATGAACTTTCTAAACACACTATTAAAGTAATTCAATCATATATAAGCACAATGATTACTAAAACCACACTAAAAACACATATGTAACATTTGAATCTATTATTTAAGCAAAAACAAAAACTTAACATAAGGAGCACTCAACTGACACTATAAATCGATTCACTCCTTCCGAAACTCATCCAAAACACATGACCTCCGTCTTTAAACCCTCTTGCCTAGATATTCCATTAAAATGTATCAAAACGACAACTCTGTATCCCAAAAATACTTTATCAAGCGCTAAGACAACCATAAAAGTTGTAAATGACTGGAACACTACTCGTATTCAGTCAATATGAATCGCGAATCAAATTGCAACTTTGGAATGGAAGTGATCGGATGACAAAGGTGAAACTAAAAATGTGACAAATGAAGAAGTCAAATCAAGCAGACATGATCATCTAAATTTGATCTACTTGTATTTCTCTCCAAATTGTGTAATTACATATTTGTACATCCATGTTTTAACGAAAGCTTCAAATTATACATGTGAAATAAAGTACGTATAAAAAACAAATAAATATAAATAGTTCTCTCATGGAAACGTTTATCTTCACGTAACAACCTTCGATACTACCAATTTGGTTCTTGAACTTTCTAAACACACTATTGAAGTAATTCAATCAAATATAAGCACATGATTACTAAATCACACTAAAAAAAACATACATATGTAATATATGAATCTATTGTTTACACACAAAATGAAAACTTAACACAAAGCCTCACATCACGGACGCTAAAATCGATTCACTACTTCCGAAACTCATCCAAAACACATGATTTGTCTTTAAACCAAAACCTCTTGCCTAGATTCCACTAAAATGTATCAAAACGAGAACTCTCTATCCCAAAAATCCTTTATCAAGCGCTAAGACAACCATAAAAGTTGTAAATGATTGGAACACTACTCGTATTCAGTCAATATGAATCGCGAATCAAATTGCAACTGTGGAATGAAAGTGATCGGATGACAAAGATGAAACTAAAAATGTGACAAATGAAGAAGAAGTCAAATCAAGCAGACACGATCATCTAAATTTGATCTACTTGTATTTCTCTCCAAATTGTGTAATTACATATTTGTACATCCATGTTTTAATAAAAGCTTCAAATTATACATGTGAAATAAAGTACGTATAAAAAACCAATAAATATAAATAGTTCTCTCATGGAAAGGTTTATCTTCACGTAACAACCTTCAATACTACCAATTTGGTTCTTGAACTTTCTAAACACACAATTGAAGTAATTCAATCAAATATAAGCACAATGATTACTAAAATCACACTAAAAAACACATATGTAATACTTGAATCTATTGTTTACACAAAAACAAATGAAAACTTAACACAAGAGCACTCAACTTACACTATAAATCAATTCACTCCTTCCAAAACACATCCAAAACACATGACCTTTGTCTTTAAACCCTCTTGCAAAGATATTCCACTAAAATGTATCAAAACGACAACTCTCTATCCCAAAAATCCTTTATCAAGCGCTAAGACAACCATAAAAGTTGAAATGACTGGAACACTACTCGTATTCAGTCAATATGAATCGCGAATCAAATTGCAACTGTGGAATAGAAGTGATCGGATGTCAAAGATGAAACTAAACATGTGACAAATGAATAAGAAGTCAATCAAGCACACACAATCACTAAATTTTTTCTTGTATTTCTCTCCCAGTTGTGTAATTAAATATTTGTACATCCAAGTTTTCATGAAAGCTTCACATCATACATGAGAAATGAAGTACGTATAAAAAAAATAAATATAAATTGTTCTCTAATGGAAAGGTTAATCTTGATGTAACAACCTTCATTCCTACTACTTTTCGTTTTAGGAACTTTCTAAACACACTATTGGTTTCAATGTGTGTTTAATTTATTGCAGAGAGGACAGGTTATGCCTTGCAATCCAATAGTTGAAGTTCATGAGGTCAATTATCCTACTCATGACTTGAAAAGCTGGCAGCCGTGGTCTTTGCATTAAAGATTTAGAGGCATATCTTTACGGAACGAAGTGCACCATATTCACCGACCACAAAGTCTGAAGTACTTTTTTTGAGCAGAAGGATCTGAAATGAGGCAGAGACGGTTGGTTGGAACTGATAAAGGATTATGATTGTGAAATCCACTACTCCATCCGGGCAAGGCCAACGTGGTGGCTGATGCCCTTAGCCGGAAAGAGAGGCCCGAGCCGATTCGGGTGAAAGCCTATCAGTTGATCATGACCTCCGATATGATGAAGCAGGTTAAAGAGTTTCAAGATGAGGCATTGAAAGAAGATCATCTTAACTCTGAAGAATGAGAGGTCTGGTTGGGAATTGGGTGAAAACACGCTCGTGTTAGAACCCAATTCGATCGTGTGTGGATTCCTCGTTTTGGGGATCTACGGGGGAAGATAATGGATGAAGCTCACAAGACTCGGTACTCCATTCATCCTGGTGCCACGAAGATGTACCATGATATGAAGAAATATTATTGGTGGCCGGGTATGAAGCGCGATGTGGTGGAGTATTGTGAGTAAGTGCCTTACTTGCTTACAGGTTGAAGGCCGAGCATCAAAGCCGTATGGGAAGATACAACCTTTGGATATACCGGAATGGAAGTGGGAGCATATCACCATGGATTTCATTACAAAGTTGTCGCGTACCCCGAAAGAGTACGATGCCATATGGGTGATAGTTGATCGCATGACGAAGAGTGCTCACTTCCTACCGATCCGCGAGACATATTCATCAAGAGGTTGGCTGATCTGTTCATCAAGGAAATTGTAACTCGTCATGGTGTGCCGTGTCTATTGTGTCGGATCGCGACACCTACCCGGTTTACGTCTAAATTTTGGAAGAAGTTTCACGACGCTATGGGACGAGGTTACATATCAGCACGGCTTATCATCCCCAGACTGATGGTCAGTCAGAAAGGACCATTCAGACGCTGGAAGACATGCTTCGGGGCATGTGTGATTGATTTTGGTGGAAGTTGGGATGACCACCTACCGTTAGCCGAATCTCATACACAACAGCTATCATGCAGCATTGGCATGCCTCCATATGAGATGTTATACGGTAGGAGATGCAGAACACTCGTTTGTTGGGGTGGTGACATTGGTCAGAAGGAATTAGGAAGTGTCGAGGTAATCGAGGCTACGACTGAGAAGCTTGAGAAGATTAAAGCCTTCATGAAGGCAGCCAAAGACAGACAAAAGTCGTATGCTGATAAACGACGCAGGCCGATTGAGTTCCAGGTGGGTGACCGGTTATGTTGAAAGTCTCACCTTGGAAGGGTATCATTCGCTTCGAAAGCGGGGCAAGTTGAGCCCAAGGTATATAGGCCCTTTCCGAATCATTGCTCGAGTAGGAGAGGTGGCCTATAGACTGGAGTTACCGGATGAGTTAAGTGGAATTCACCCAACATTCCATGTATCTCATCTAAGGAAGTGCCTAGCTGATGAAGATAGGATTGTTCCATTGGAGGATATCGAGGTAGACGAACGGCTCAATTATGTGGAGCAACCAGTGGCATCATCGACCGAAAGGAGAAAAGGCTAAGGAATAAAGTGGTTCCTCTTGTGCGTGTACAGTGGAAGCACAGGAAGGGATCCGAGTCAACGTGGGAGACTGTGGAAGAAATAAGACAGCATTATCCACGTTTGTTTGAAGAATAACAGGTTTCGGGGACGAAACCTATTTAAGGGGGGTGGACTTGTAACACTCGGATATTTATTATTTTGAAGCCGGCGAAGAAAGAAAAGGAAATAAGGTCCAAAGTCGAGGGACCAAACTCGCCAACGAAAGAAAGTCGGTGAGCGGAGTATATAAGGGAGAGGGCAGCCCTTACCCTCTCCCCCATACACAAATTTCAGCTCTCAAGGGAGGAGAAGAGAGAAAATAGGAGAAAAAGAGAAAAAAAATGGGTGGTTTTCGGGTGATTCAGGTGTCCAAACTCGTTGTGTGGCAAGCCAAATCGAAGCCCTTGACGTTGTGCTAGATTGTGTGAGTTCTAGGACCCCACTTTTACTGTTTTCAACTTTTTAGGGCTGGAAAGCATAGGAAACCGTTTTTGTATGTATGTGTGTTTTTGACCCATTTGGTGTGATGTGTATGATGCGTTTCGTGTATGTTTTCGGGCTTGTGTGTGCTTGTATGGTGTTGTGGTATGCATTCCTAAGGTCTAGGATGGTTGATTTAGGCTTAGAATGGTTTGGATGAGCTTGGAGGCCGAAAATGGCAGATTGGGTTCGGGATGAACTCCATTCTGCATCAGCTAGGGCTAGGCGACCGAATGGAGGCCATACGGCCAATTGAGGGGCGATTGAGAGTCATTTGCACGATTGTGATTCATTCGCACGAATCAAGGTTCAATCGCACGACTAAGGTTTCAGTCGCACGACTGGGAGTCCAATCGCATGGGGAGTCATGCGACTGAGGGTTAAGTCGCATAAGAGCTTAGTCGCATGAGTTCATTCGCATTAGATCAGTCGCATAGGTGCCCATTCGCATTAGTTCCATCCGCATAGGTCCAAGCCGCATCGACTCACGCATCTGCGATGAGATGTTCATCGCATATTATCAATCGCATTGTTAGTCAAATCGCATGATGTTCAGTCGCATGGAGGCCCTGCGACTGAGGGTGTTTCATGCGCCCGAATAGGGCTGTTGCACTCGAAGGAATGTGTAGTTTGACTTCTGGCTTTCGGAGAAAAGTGCAGATGTAAGTTTGACGTCAAAGTTCCCGTAGGAGCATGTAAGATGACCGTTATGGCCTTAGTGAGCATGTAGGGCATGATGATGATGATGTTGCATGTTTATGCATAATGCATGTTATGTATGTTGATGTTGCCCTGTATGATGTGATGTTGATGCATGTTAATGTTCCTTAGTATGATGTATATTATCTTTCCTATGGTTTTACGTATTATGATGAATGAAATGAAGTATTATGTAACGTAAAGTGGAAAGAAATGAAAACGTCTTGCATGCATCGGATAACGGGTCCTTCTTTGTGATTGACCATTAATATAGAACCTCTACCGCTTACCCCTAGTACTGTGGCATACGTTTAGCTGTTCATTTATTGACTTCGGCCCAGTAGCTATGACTGATGCTCACTCCTAGTACCGTGGCATACGTTTAGCTGTTCTTTTATTGACTTCGCGGCCCGGTAGCTAAGACTGATCGGGGTGTAGCACATGGTATTGGTATGGATGATGTCCGATGCGCAAGTAAAGTTATATGGAACGAATGAACGAATGAATGAATGAAGAAGATAATAATGATATTATATTTACGTACGTATGATGTGTGATCATGTAAAAGTAACGAATGGTTTTATATGAAAGTAAAGTATGTTTTATAATAAAACTAGAACTCACTCAGCAACGCTGACTTTTTATATGTTTCCAGTTGGCAGGTAATGTTTGCTGAGGATGGCACCATGAAGTTACTCAGCTCTTTTTGGATGGCATTCTTTTGATTGATGTTTTTGCATTGTAATGCGAACAAACTATTTTGTAATGAATGTTGTATTAACTTGCAAAAGCATTTATATAGAAATAAAAGCTTATTTTAATCTTCCGCTGCAATGTTTATGAAATACAAGTATAAAAGTATGTTTTATGTGCGATGAATGACCAACTATAAGCGTCCCGGGAACGGGGCCTTACAGTAGTAGTGGAAGATGGTGATGAAAACGGTGTCATAGAAAGGTTCGTTAAAGACGGTATTTGAAAGGGTAGGTTTTTGGTGGTGGTGGGAGTAGCAACTGATAGAAAAAATAAGATACAAAATTTCTAATGAAGATGAAACTATGAAAATAGTCCCTTCAGCTAATAAATATTGATAAAATACCATTTGTATACTATTACTTTATGTTCTCACATAAATAAATGTAAAGATAAAATAATTGATTTTAATGACCAACTTTGTTGTAATGAGATATACATGAGCTGACTTTTGATCCAATTAAAACGTTCGAGTCATGATGAAGAAGCGAAGACGATGATTCATTTTCTACAATATATGTAAAACAAGTGTGTTTACATATATGTAAACAAGTGTGTTTACATATATGTAAAAATTCTATTGCATGAATATAATAGATATTAAAAATATATATTCGTGGTTGGCTTCTTCTTCTTTGTAGTGTACGAAGCACACGCTTACATATACGTAAAACTTGTTTGCATGTACATAATATATATATATATATGTAAACATGTCTATGTATAGGTAGTTAGGTTTTATTTGTGGATTACGTATATGTAGATCATAGTTATACCAATGAAATATTAGTTATTGTTTTCAGCTTGGTTGTATATATTTATGTAAATGATCGTTATCAATAAATTTGTTTTGTTTTTAATTCAGTTATATAAAATGGATTACATATATTTCCTCATATGTAAACATTTATTCTTTTGTTTCGTTCACAAATGTACAGGTATATTTACATAATGTCATCAAATTCATATAATTTCATACTCTACATAACTTTTGTATTAATTATGTTTCCATACATGATTAAATACATGTAAAATATTATATATGACTTCTTTAAAAATTCGGAAGCATCATCCCTAAAATATAGCCCCTTCCATTTTAATGACTATGCATTTTTACAATTTACCCTTTTACTTTTATTTCCATTTAATATATATTATGTTAATTATTTACAACCCTTTTCAATCTCATTCATTGATTAACATAATCAGTGGTTAGAAATAGTGCTTGCAGTTCTTATTTTTAAGTGAGTCCTGTAAAGAACCAGACCCTATATAGATATATAGATATAGAGAGATAGATATAGATAGAGAGATATATATTATAGATAGATATAGATATATACAGGATATATATATATATATATAGATATATATATTAGATACATATAGATATATAGATATATCTATACATATAGATATATACATATATATAGATACATATATATATATACATATATATATATATATATATATCTATATATATGTATATATATATATATTATATCTATATATATATATATATATATATATATATATATATATAGGGTAGGGTTATCTTGAGAACCACCCTTTTTAGTGAGAACTCTAGGAACCAATATCAACCACACATTTTAGTCACATGCAATGCCACTGCCACCTTTTTTTTTAAAACGTTCATAACTTTTTTTCATGACATTATTTTTCATAAAAATTTCACCATTAATTTCATTATTTTTTTATCTTCTAACGCCTACCTACCATATTGATATATTTTTTTAAAAAAATTCGTCCACCCTTTATTTACACATGTGTAAATTATTCATTACATATGTGTAAATATGTTTTACACATGTGTAATTCCAAGAATTACATATGTGTAAAATGACGTTCGTAAAAAAACGAGATTTTTTTTTATTTTTTATAAATTTTTTTTATTTTTTTTAATGGTAGAGGGAAACGAGAGAAACACTTCTGTGTTTTTACTTTTTTTTACTTTTTTATTATTTTTATTTTATGATTTTTTTTGATTATTTGTTGTTAATTACAATTTTATCATTGAAAACTAGTGGTTCATATTGGTTCCTAGAGTTCTCACACAAAAAGAGAGTTCTCATTTGATCCCTCCCATATATATATATATATATATATATATATATAGATATATATATATATATATTATATATAATATATATATATATATATATATAGCACCATAAATCTATAAAACCAAAAAAACTTTAATAATTAATTCTTTACTATTTATTATAGCTTAAATACATAATATTATATTCTTTTTCTAACATAAGCTTTATTAAAATCTAATTTTAATTCCACAAAAAAGGTATTTTTAATATTACAAGACTACAAAGTATTTTATTTAAAAATAGTATTTTATTAATTTATGTCGAAGTACTAATTTTTTAAACACAACCATTATATTTAAAAGATTATTGAAATTAAAGTGAATGAGAAATAATTTATCATCCGTTTAGAAAAATGGGGGACACACACGCTGAAATTCTTGGTCGAAGACAACTAACTTTACAACGTCTTTTTCAAAACCTATTACTATAATATATTCTACTTTGTTTTCACTTTTCTTCTCTACTAGTCCACATTAAAATGATTCAAATTAATAATACTCATGGTCTTTTATTATTATTAGTATCATTGATGTAGATTTCAAATAAAATAAATATTATTCTAAGAACTCTGGAAAGGATTTGTAAGAAACTCAAACCATGACGAACAAAATTTGATTCTACTTATTCTTATGGAGTTCGAATCGGCTTGTAGAATTCTATAATCTTAGTTTTCAAGGTTAAGTTTTAGTTTTTTTAGTTTTTAGGTTTTAGAAATTTGTGTTTACAGTTTATTATGTCTTTTGTTGCTCGTGATTGTAACTTTTGTGCTTGCCATTACGTCTTCATTGTTAGTCATTGTATCGTATTGCTCGTATTACTCATCCTTTTGTTTTGATTTTTCTTTTGTGTGTCATTATGTCTTTCACTCTTTTTTGAATAAGAAACTATTTTTTTATAACGTTATCCTTACCACTACAAACGTTGTCAATACACTAATATTGATATAGCTAGTACTTCATTAAATCGTCATTTCTCTGTTGCCAGTTTGAGGGATCACATGTTTCTCTATGGCATCTCTATACCATTGGATTGCAAGTGAGTCTTCGCAAGTCAGTCCTTGCCACTAGTTTTAGTATATACTTCATTTTCTATCACGGCTTTCGGTACGTACGCATATGTGTAAACCTCCCTCTTCATATCAATTAACATATTAAAATGGATCTTTACTAAGTAATTAATAACATAAATGTCTACTTGTAATTAAACGAATTATGCCGGAGCAAATATAGGGAATGTTGTAGCCATTTTCCCACTGATGTAACTTTTAGAAGACACTTGTGAAATGTTCATAATCACAGGTGGTGGAACCATGAAACTCTTTTACCAATACTTGTGTGATAATTGCTACTCCAAACATTTTTTGACAATAGTGTAATGGTTCATGGTTTTCCTTTGTTTGGCAATTCTTGTGTCTTTGTTTTGTCCAAACTTGCATTCAGTATAAGCCTATACCAAAGAGCCCAGTCAGCAATTATACCTTATGTGAAGGTTTGGGCAATAGGGTTTCTTTAAGATGAAGCATTGAAATACAAAATCGACAAATTAGATTTTGGTAACCCTCAATTATTTCATACATGGTGCAAAAAGATGAAATGAAACAACCAACTACTAAAGCAAATATAAAATGAGATTTGTCTCATAAAAGTTCTAAAACTTCATATGTTTGTTTCATCAATCTCGAAAAGAAAGTAGTTGTTGCTTCACCTTCTATGAACAAAACCTCAAATGCTTTATCTGTTGGATCTTGTATGCCCAAGACACATACAAGATTGATGTAGTTAATACGTTATGATCCAAGTCGGGTCATACCCAATAACAAGCTAAACAAACACCAATAAATATTATTTTTTGATAAGATCAAATAAATAAATATTGACACCAATTTAGAAAATGGATTTTCTAAATCATTGCTTTTGAAATAGAACAACATTATATGATAATTTGTTCATGAGAAATTATTTGTTTTTTATTTAAGTGGGTTAAATAATAACAAATAAAAGTGTGTTCAAGTTATAAATTAAAAGGGTTTTAATTTTACAAACTTAAGGGTTAAGGAGTGTAATTTTATAAGATTAAAATGAGTGGGAACCCATTTCAAATGGAAGATTTTCGGCTGCCCCTTTGGATCCCCTCCTTGGGATTCTTTTCTTGTTTTAAGCAAGACTTAAACTATATTCACACTCTACCAAGATACACACTCTCTCTCACACACAAAGAACTCTCTCTTCTTGTTTTGAAGCTGAAATTTCGGATTAGAAGTGGTTCTTTGCTGAATATTCGGATTTGATAAGAGGAGCAAGAAGGGGGCTTTGGTGTTGCACTTCCTAACAAGTGGGGTATTTGCAAGAGCTTGTGGGTATACTAGCTTCAGGCCTTCTCCTTTGGAGGCTTTGGATTCAAGAACATCATCATCTTCACCATCGAATTCCATCCCTCTTCTTGTTCATAGAAAGGTTGTATTCTATGAACACCCTATGGTTGTTATGTTTGATAGCATTTCTTTTCAGATATATTTGATCCTTGTTCTTGGGTTTGCTATCTTGACATATAAATGTTTAATTTTCAGAATATAAACATGTTATATATGTTCTTTTATCCGCTGCGTTTTTGTTTAAATGGTTAAACTATTTTTGATAAACATGTAACAACCCAAACATCATCTCCCAAAGTAAAACACATATTGGTTTCAACATCTTTTCAAAAAGAGATGTTGATAATTTTGAGAAATAACAAAAGAGTGAAAATAATAAGCAAAAACAACCAATTAAACCTCATTAAGAAAGACTTGAGAAAAAGCTAGTAAGGTTTAAAAGGATTGATTTTGCTTCCACTTCAAAGTTCAAAATATATTCAAAACTAAAGGTCTTTCAATCAACAAAAGCCTCAATATCTATAGACAAAAAGGACAAAACTATTATGATTTATGTGATATGTTCAATCACAACACAGTTGAATACTATGTTACAAGTATTATTCAATAGTGACATGCACAATCATTCAACTGCAAATTGTTAGTTTAACAAGTACCATAGTTTGTGACATGACCAATCACAATAGTGTGGATTATTTTTTTCAATAAAAAGGATAAGTGTTCCTTAAAACAAACCAACATCATCAACTTCATCAAAGTATGCTAATCTTAATAGTACATCATTCAAATATCATTTAAAGTCTCATAACATAATAATTTCTGAATTTTATGGGTGTTGTGTATTCCCACACTCCGTTTTGTACATGGGGTCTGTAGCTTTATATGCATGTTTGTGCTAATATAAGATATTTTGCCCAATGGGTACCATACGTATGATACGATTTACTTTATTAAAATAACTTTATGTAGTATCATTTTATGATACTTTATCTCTTAACGTTATTGTATTTTTATTATTGTTACTTGTATCTTTATCCATACTAGGCATTTAGCTCATTCCGTATATATTCGTTTTACAATAGGTTCACTTGCTACTTTGGATGGGGTGTGAGGAAAGAGAAATTGTTTTCTACGACTTTTGGACAGAGAAAACTAGCTATTTTGGTAGCATATACTAGTCATCTAGATTTGGCTAATTGAATAATATGTAATGAGTTATTTCAACCCTAGGGCTCTTAAAATATTGTTATGGTGATGTACCCCTAACGTTTCAATATAAAATTAAGTTCTATCTTTTGATTACTATGATCGCATGTCACCTTCTTTTGGGGTGAGGTGTTACATTATCTGTGTTTGTTTTGATACAACTCATATGATTTATCATGATTAATCATCTTTAGCACATTTACTCTGTTATTTTAAAATGTTAAAAATCCATCATTAAAAGGTAATTATGTAATTTTACATATAAATATACAATTATAATTTATGTAACGTATCGCTGTTAAAGTTCTATTCACGTATTATTGTTTCATCTATAAAACCAACATCAGACCTCTCATTTTGTTAACTATGAACCTTTCTTTGTCAACTAACTCACGAGATTCTAGATTTCATTGGTGTTGGTGGAGAGAGGGAGCTTCTTTCTGGCTGTGGTCGGAAACCCGTTATGAAGGGGTTGTATTGAGAACATCGCGTGTAGTCGTCAGCTCACTTATATCATGATTCAATTCCACTTGATTAGGGTTATACTTTTAAAATAATTGGTTTTTTTTTCTTTTGTATCTAATAGTAATTTTTATATTAATTTTAAACATCTTCAAACTTTATAAACTAATAGTCTTAATGTTTTTGAATAAAAATGGTTAACTTTTAAAACATGGGGTGTCAGTGCCAAACAATAATAATAATAACAATATAACAAGTAGTAGTGATAATACTAAAATCTTTTTGGATGAAAAAACAAGGCTGGTTAAAAGAAACAAAAATACTCAAAAATTCACATTAAATTGATAAAACAACACAATTTGCAGAGTGTTTTTTTAAATATATACACAACGATATTATACAAAAATTAGAGATAATGAAATGCTTAATTATATAGTATAATTTAAAAAAATTATGCAAAAAAACTATGAACGTTAAAAGAAATGAAAGAAACTAAATATATATAATAGATAATAAATATGTCAAATTCATCTACATATTTAAAAGCAAAGTGAAGAAGTAGTAAACTTTGTTTCGTTTACATTTTGACCACATGAATTTACACTTTGGTACTTAGTCTTTTTTATATGTAGGAAGAGATATACATGTTGTAAAGAGAGAAAGTGCGCGGTGGTGGTTGGTGTTGCTAGACATGGCAGATATGATGGTCGTTATGGCTTAGCCACCGTCTCCTCGCCTCACGTGTCGACGATAGTCCTTTCTTGGCGGCAGTGGCTGATTTCGGTTGTAGAGTGAAAAAGGTTGATACAGTATTTGGTGTCGCTAGAGACATCGGGGTGTGGTGGTCGCTCTGACTTAACCGTCGTCTCACCTCACGTGTGGACGAAAATCCTCTCCTCGTCGGTGGTAACTGGTTCTGGTTGTAGGGAGAGAAAGACTACATACGGTGGTTGGTAGTGGCAAACACAGCGGCCGCCGTTACCATTTCCGTTCTCTCTCGCTTCTCGTGTTGCCGCCAGGCCTACCCCCGTCAGCGGTGTTCGAATCCGGTTATTGCAGGCCATGTATATGGTGGTGGTCTTTGTTGTGGGTGTACTCATTCTAACACTAATAGTACAGTTAGTTGTTGCACTCCCTTCTTTTTATATTTTTATGGTTGTTTTAGAAAGAGACATTCATGGTTTCCATTATTGCCGAGGTTACACCCAAACCGACAATGACCGTGTCTGATTGTTGGTGGTAGTGTAGATGGCGGTGGTGTTTTACTTTCTTATTTCAAAATCTTTTACTAGTGAAGTGGGTTATGACTGTATTTTTGTGATTATGTTAATGTTGACCAGGTGGTTGCATGTGGCCAGCCCTTCTGTTGGGTAGTGTGGTTAGACTCGTCGTGGTGGTAGGTGGTTTGCTACTGCCATCGTTGCATCTGGGTTGTACCTTGAATGATTAGAATTATAAAGATTTACTTCTTCGGTGATGATGAGTAAAATCTCATTTGAGACCTGTCTGTAAATTCATGGTTCTCTTTCTTGTGTCCATTGGTTTATTGATATGTTGTTGCTACTGTTGTCGATGAAGATTGGGTAATTTTCATCTGTTGTTTTCGTGTTAGGGTCGTGATAACATAACTTAAGTGGTATCGGTTGCTTTGGCATGGCTACCATTGACGGTTAGCAGTTGCAACCGAACACCCATTCTGAGCCCAACAATTATCTTAAGTCGTTTTAGTTTGTTCATTATCCACACAACACGCGTGGATGTATTAACTAGCTATATTCATTCATTATTTACATCCACCAAAATCTTATCCATTCATTAGTTTTATTAAAAAAAATAATAGTTTTCAGGAAAGTGAACACCTTATTAGAAAAATTTATAGTAGAGCCTATTGCTGCTGAGAGTCCCATCTTGTTCTGGATGTTTGCTACTAATCCAGACAGATGATATGTCACTAGAGATCAAGAGGGTCAAGACATCTACTTCTGGAAAAACATTCTTGAACTTCCTCTACATGATGAGTATGACATAAAGAGATACTTTGAGAGTCTGAGGGATCCTGACCAACTAATGATGAAGGGAATGGTATTGATTCTGATGAGTACTGTCAATAGATGAAGATCAAGACTCAAAGGTCTCTTCAGTTTTGGTAACATCAGCCTAGGGAGAGTTTGTAACGAATACAATAGATGTTGATGCAACCAAAGAACAACCAAAGAGCTCTTAGTATTCATATGTGAAGTATAAGAAAGTTACTTTGAGAGATTTGATATAACTCAGTGAATTGTGCTAAGTATCAAATCTTCTGAGGCTAAAATACCAAATCTTCCAAAGCAAAAGATAAAGTCTACCGAAGCTTTAAAGACAAAATCTTCCGAAGCCAAAGACTGGTCTCTTCCGAAGCCAAAGACTAATCTCTTTCGAAGACAGAGAAGACGTGCTTTTTCTGAATCATCTTTTGACAAAAGCTGAACAACTTTCCGATGTCACTTCTGAAGAATCACCAACTTATATGAGTTGGTGAAAAGTCCTTACTTTTGTTAAACTGTAAATTAAGGTTTTATGTCTGTAACTTTCTACTTTTGTACTTTTATTCTTTTTGTATTACATAAGAATGTGAGCTATGGCATGTCATAGTCACTAGTCAAAAGACAATCTGCATTTTGACTTTACATTGATCTTGTTGTCTAGATTAGTGTTTTCACCTGACCTTCAAAGTATGGCCGGCTGTAGGATGTAGTATAAAGTATCTCAAGTACTTGCATTTTCTTTTATGCTTTGTAACATTTGTAAGAACTTGAGAGCAATATACATCATTCTTGAAAATCATATTATCTTGTTTTTGTTCTACTCTTTACTTATGTTCTTAGTATCATCATAAGTCGCTTCCCAATTTGATTTTTTAAGTGTTATTAGTCTCTCCATTGTGAAACTGTTGCATTGAACCCCTTCACCGGTCCTACATGGTTGCATGTTGGCTAGCCCTTTTTTTGATGCTCCTATTTGTTGTTCCGGTGGGTTCAGTACCAGCACCGCCACCTCGTCGGTGGTGGCCAGCCCTCTATTCGGTAGTGTAGTTAGACTCGTCGTGGTGGCAGGTGGTTTGCTAGTTGCTACTACCCTCATCGCGTCTGGGTTAAAGCGTTGAAAGATTGAAATTATGAAGATTTACTTCTGTCGATGATGATGAGAGTAAAATCTCATCCGACACCTGCCGATAAGTTCATGGTTCTCTTTCTGGTGTCCATTGGTTTATTGATATGTTGTTGCTATTGTTGTCGATGAAGATGGGGTAATTCTCATCTAAGACTGCCGTTGTTTTCGTGTTAGGGCCGTGATGACATAAGGGGAGTGGTATCGGTTGTTTTGGCGTGGTTACTATTGACGGTTAGCAGCCGCAACCAAATATTCTGAGCCCAACAATTATCTTAAGTCGTTTTAGTTTGTTCATTATCCGCACAACGCGCGATTAACTAGTTATATTCATTCATTTTTAACATCCACCTAAATCTTAACCATTCATTAGTTTTTATTGTAAAAATTTAATAGTTTTCAGGGAAAGTGAACACATCATTAAAACCACTCTATATGTATGTATTTTAAACACAATATAAATATTTAATTAGAGCCTAGTAATGTCATTGCTTTTGTCATATTTGCACGCATTAGTAACTGAACAAATTTTCTTCATACAGTTTCTTATGTTCAACTACTCCCATGTTATAGATAAAACATATCCCAATTGATTACGTTCACATCATAACATACTTGGACAAAACATGTCTTTTGTTTTTCATTACTATAAAATTAATTTGGTTATAAATCTAACCATGGTCAAAGTTGGCGTACGTATAATAAGCAAATGTCTGTCCATGACATCACGTGTGACCGATATTTTCTAAACAAAAGGCAGCTGTGAAGAAATAAAATCACATTGTTATAAAGCAACTATTTATGATTATGTCGGTCAAATTTGTTAGTTTTAAGATTTTAATATTGCGTGGATTAAGGGTTTGGATCGTGTGTGAATGTGAAGTTTTCAAAATGTCATGTTATGAAAGTAATAATTAATAATACTAACTATAGTATGATAATGAAAACAATAATAATATCGAACAACAAGAATCATCGTACTAGAAATAATTTAAAATATAAAATCAATAATTATAAATAACAAAGGGATTCTCAGTACTATTAAATAAATATGATAAAGTGTTATGCTAGGCTAATATCCTTATTCGTTACCACTAATATTACAAAAGTTAAGTGGTTAGTAACGATGATAGATACGATGTGCTTTGATTCATAGAGAAAAGTTACTCTCTCATAGGTTACTTTTGCTACCGAGCAAGTTGTTCCTAGTGAAGACATTTAGTATCAATAGAGCAACTTGTTGTTCAAAGAACAAGTCGCTGATCCATGTTATTACCAAGAATGTTCAAGTCAAATTATTAGAGATAGCAAAAAAATAAAATAAAACTATTAATGGGTTTTTTGGTATGCAAGAATTCAATGAAATTTAATAAACTTAAAGTTGAATTTTATGGGCCATTGTGTTTGGTTGTTAGAAATTTGTTGTATTTGAAATTTTAATTCCATTATTAAAGTGTTTGGTTGTGAAAGAAATTAAAATTAAAATTAATTAATTTTTAAAATCCTTTCAAATTTTAAAAGATTTCAAAATCCTTTCAAATTTTAAAAGATTTCAAAACCATTCCAAATTTTAAATGATTTCAAAATCTTTTCAAATTTAAATGATTTCAAAATCCTTTCAAATTTTAAAGAATTTCAAAATCCTCCGACTGAGGTCGCCTCGCCCTTGACATTCGATTTCCGTTGATCTGCCAAAATCATTCATTTGACGCCCTACTCATTGCTCGCTTGTCCCGCCCCCCCCGACAACCCAAGCGTGCCAACAACGTATCAGGCCATAACCATTATCGACAATCGACAGTTGCCGTCAACCGCACCTAAAGCCTACAAACGCCCATCTCCGCCGACTTCGCTCGCGGCTGACTACCGACCGTCGTCGCTGAGACACGTCGGTTTTAGACGTGCTCGACGGCGACTATCGGTTTTCAGCGGCAGGCGTGATCGGTCGTATCGCGGGTCGTGGTTTTCAGGAACGTGTCGGTTGATGGCGGTGGTGGGGTACGGCCTGTTTTCTGCAACAGTCGCGGTTGATTGTCAGCGGTGACGGCGCAGCGGTCGATGGTATTTAGCGGCGATGATCGGTGGTCATTGAAGTGGTGACGGTTTGGAATGGGTGATAAATTTCTTTTCCTTTATAAGTGTTTTGTTAGTAAAAATACTTTTGAATTTAAATTCCCTCGAATTCTGAACCCTTAGTAAATATTAAATATCAAATACAATTTCTTTTAACTTCAATTTTAACAAATTTCGCGAACACTATTAAATTTTCACACAAATCTCTGACGAAGACCTAAAAAGAGAACGTTGTTGCCAATTCATCAAGCTTTCTTGCAATTTCTCGACAAAATTACAACAACATATTAAATCTAAATACGCTTAATAAAAACAAAATATAAAATATAAAAAAAGGTATTTGTGGCAAAGTTTTCGTGGATATTGCTACGTTTGTGACAGTTTTTGTGACAAAAACATGTTTTTTATTATTTGATTTTGCTAAGACTTTAGGAGTAATAAATTTACGACAACTTATGTTTAATTTTATAGACCTAATCCAGAATTCACATATTAATAAATAAAATAAAACAAAATATAGATTTGTGGCATTGTAGTGTATGCATGAAATCAAAGAGACTAAAATGAGATTGCTATGATTTAGTTTTTGTTAATACCCATGCAATAAAGAGACTAAAATGAGATTGTGAAATGAGGAAATTAGTATTAAATATTTGGATTAGTAAGAGTTTGACACACAACGATCAATTAAATCAATTTATGTTCCTCTTCATCCTTCTCCTCCACCTTTTACAAACTTATTTTTGTGGTAACTTTATCTGTATCGTCATTTTGATGCAAGATTGCAACAAACTCAGCTTGTCGCAAAACTGGTTAATTATAGTAGTTCATTAGGTAATGACAAGTTCACACTCGGTTATCGTTGTAAAAACAAGCTAATATATATTATAGAAGTAGTGGGTCATGATAAATATGAACGTATCGTACCTGTATTAATTGGTCGGCCCCCACAAATAATTCAATATTCATGCCTTTAGATGCATTCCTACATGTTCCATAATGAAGCTGGTGGGTAACATTACTACACGACAACTACAAGTGACAATTGATTCCGACTAGAACCCATTATTTCAAGGAAGAATGGCTCGCCCCCATACGTGTTTCATATATTGGTTTCCAACGAAACGCGTCATGTCCAGTTTGTGATTTTTCAAGAAATGAAATAAATATTGGTGGATTTTTTAACAGAGAAAATATAATAGTGGTAATGATATATAGTGGTCGATGATGGAGGTATTCTATAAAGTAGATATACTCAGTTTAAAACATGCAGATCTACAAAAATAATGTAATATAATCTGTTTGTTTAAAAAATACTATAAAGACGGTATAAGTTTCTTCTACAGAAATCATGTTAAAAATATATTTATAAATACTACTACATACAACAAAAGTGTTACATAAGTTGATATAAATAGGAATGAAACAAGAATGAAGTATGAACTAATGTAGTTCAGTCTCGAATATATTAAGTAACCTAGTATTAAAAGGATTTTTTAAAAATATAATAAAAAATCAACTTTAACCCCCAACACAAAGAACCACCCGCACATCACTAGTTGTTAAATTGATGCTTTGAAGAAATAAAATTAAGAGAATTTGCACTCGAACCTTCTTATGAAGGTGCTATTTTAGTTATGAATTACAATTATCTTAAGAAAGCATCATACGTATGCATGCTTCCGTCACCATGCTATATTCACTTTGACAATTTAGTATGTATAAAGAGTCATATGTAGAGATACATATATTATGATACAAAGGTCAACTAAAGTTGTGTAATAAATCATAAGCTCATGCGTATACATACTTACGTCACCTTGCTCCCATAATCAAGGTCAGCTAATATATATAGTCTCCTTGGTGTTAAGTTTTAATTCATCAACACCCATCAAATTAGTTATTTTCTTCTTCTTCTTCATCTCTCTCTCTAAACATAACACACACACCAAAGGTGAAGTAGGTGTTTTTTAGATTAACACATTTGGGATATCGTCATTGATTTGCTTCTTTGTAAACACACACAATGTCACACATGGGTGAGGTGATGGATGGATGTACAGAAGCAGGAGAAGTTGGTGTAGATAGCAGGATTCATATAATGAATGATGATGGTGAAATCACAAGCATGCAAATATTGCAGGTTTCTAAAGAAGAACCAATGAATTAATTATAATAAGTCAATCACTTGATGATTGGCTTCCAATCACACAATCAAGAAAAGGGACTTGTTGGACTGCATCTTTTCATTTGATTTGCTCTGGAATTGGAATCCAAACACTATCTCTCCCCCTGGCTTTTTTATACCTAGGCTGGTAATTATCTTATTATTCAAGGGCTTTCTATATATATATATATATATATATATATATATATATATATATATATATATATATATATATATATATATATATATATATATATATATATATATATATATATATATATATATATATATCTATATATATATATCTATATATATATATATATATAATATAATAAAAGTGGTCCTTTTTATCTCATAAAAGCAGTGGTTGGCAGAGTTTCAAATCACGAATTAAACAGTTGATTTCAATTTTTCTTTAATTTCTATGTTATACATATAGTTTCTTTCTAACTGTTTGTAACATATAATATTTATATATTCTAGTACATAATTTTCTAAATATATCTATTATTCAACTATTCTTAAAGACTAATTTATATTCAAAATCAAGTAATTGTTAATATCACGATCGATAATTTAATGTATATTAATAAAAATAGTATTTAATAAAATCCATTTCTAAATATAGAACATGTAGTCAGAATCTTTTAAAGGTTTATGTTTTATAAAGCAGAGTTAAATTATATGTATAATTTAAAGTGGAAAACTAAATTATATGAAAAAAATCTTAAAAGTATGACCAATAACGAAGTGAGAGAGAATTACACGGTAAGCCAACTAATTTAAACAAAGAAAAAGGGAGAAAAAGACCAAACCTTTTTCCACAACCTAATATTTTTGAATAATCAACTGTGTCCCTTTCTTAGTTTACGTCAAAACAATTCAATTATTATTATTACCTTACACACCTACACCAAGATTAATATTATAGCTAGTGTTTAATTTATATTAATCATTTTTCCTCTGCAGGTTTTGGGATTTTTGTGTTTGTCTGTGGCGTTTGTATGGCAACTCTACACCATTGGATTGCTAGTGAATCTTCACGAATCTGTCCCTCCCACACGTTTCAGCAGATACCTTCATCTTTCTATCACAGCTTTCGGTATGTAAGCATATGTATAAACCTCTCTTTTTATAGCAATTCACATATAAAAATGGATCTTTATTAAGTAATTAATAATAACATAAGTGTTCACTCGTAACTGAATGACTCTTGCAGGTGCAAAATGGGCAAAGTTGTAGCCATTTTCCCACTGATGTATCTTTCAGGAGGCACATGTGTGATGTTCATAATCACAGGTGGTGGAACCATGAAACTTTTCTACCAACTCTTGTGTGATGATTGCTCTTCCAAACCCCTTTGACAACAGCCGAATGGTTCTTGGTTTTCATTTGTTTGGCAATTCTTGTGTCTTTGTGCTGTCCAAACTTGCATTCGGTAGCTTTGGTGTCATTTCTTGGAGCGATCATGGTGGTTGGATACTGTACGATCTTATGGGTCGTGTTTGTTGCTATGGGAAAGGCAATGGTGTTGTTTATGATCCATCAGAAGCTGTCACATCAGAAACTGGGAGAATTCGCAGCGTTTTCAGTGCACTTGGGTTCATTGCACTTGCATTTAGAGGCCATAATGTCGTGTTAGAGATACAGGTAAATAGTGCGTGTTATGATACTATATGTATATCTACCGCGAATGCTATAATATTTATTATGATTACCTTGTTATGTTATAGGGTACAATGCCATCATCCCCAAATCGGTCATCATCAAAGCCCATGACGAAAGCAGTAGTAGTCATCATATCTAATTAGCCAATGTGTTCTTTCTTCCCCGTAGCGATTGTTGGATATTGGGCATTCGGGAACAAGGTTAGCATAACGAATAAATTTCAATTAATAACATTCATATTTGTCTTCATTCAAGTACTTAATACTTCAATGGCTGCAGCTTTCGACCAATGGAGGACTTCTAACCGCTATCTCAACAACTCTCACACTACCACACTTCAAACCAGTGTTAGGCCTCATATACATGCAATTATCATATCTTGTGTAACCGCTTTCCAAATATACGCCATGGTGGTCTATGACAACTGGAGCGCGTATACGCAAGCAAATCAAGAGATAAATGCCCAAAGTTTGATCCGTATGGGCATCAGGATTTCTTTGGAGGTTTGACGTTCTTTATATCAGTGGCTTTCCCATTTCTACCAAGCCTAGTCACTTATTATGTTTGGAGGGCTTTCTCTACATTTGACGTTCAGTTACCCGTGTCTTATGTGGATCGCGATCAAGAAACCACCGATGAAATCAGTAAGGTGGTGGCTTAACCTTGGGCTCGGGTGTTTAGGAACCGCATTGAGCGTGTTGGTGGTGGTTGGTGCAGTGTGGAACTTGGTTTGTAGAGGTTTAGATGCCAACTTCTTCCATCCACGTTAAAATAACTCTAGATCACACCATCAACACCATGATTTTTAAATTTACGGAGAAAACATGGGCTTAACACTTACATTTTTTCTTTCAAATAACTCGTAATTAAAGAATATGGAAGCTTTGGGTTCGGATCACTACAAGTCTACAATGCACCTACACTACAAAGCTAGGAACAGATAACATCTGATTGAAATGTAAAAAAAAAAAATACAAATTAAGCTACGGGCAGATGACATCTAAATGTATATATGTTCGTGGGTATCGAATAAAATGTTGTTTATCTCAGCACTTACTATAATTGTGACTCACTGACTTGGCAATGATCTTTTGGCCTAAAGATTAAAATATTAGCATTAATAAATATTATTAATTTATTGTTACTAATAACTAATTCCTAAAATACTGTTCATAAAAGTTATAATTGTGACTTGTTTGAAAGTTTTAAGTGACTTCTAATTGTACTCAACAAAGATGGCGCATGAACCTCCTGTAGACCCCCCTTCTCTCTATTAGCATCAATTAGTCATGGGTGACGTGTATTGGTAATTCTTTAATACTTACCCCTTATGGATCGGGTCAATAGTATAGCAAACCTCATCGCATATACATGAGACTAAGTGACTTTGATGGTTCCACATTTACCGGTAATGGGCCGGGTCCTTATTGGACCATTACTTTTAACTTGTGTCAAACACTCAAACTTATAGAGTTCAGTCTAATCCAGAACACATATTGGATCACCCGAACAAAACACAAATTTATAAGAAAACATATACACAAAAAAACAAAAATAAAACAAGTTAACTCATTTTAACACCAAGAAGCCCCTCTCAGCAACACTTTAAAGTTTTAGTAAAAATATTTACAAGGTGATCACAATAATCAATTTTTCCACTAATGGCTGACACGTTATTCACCGCATTCACTGTCAAGTCGGCAACTTCCGAGAAGGATTGAAATAGAGTTGCATAAACAAAACATCACCTCTTTTAATCAGCTATTAGCTTCACAATAATTGAAAACAAAAGTAGAAAAATCAAAAGGTACATCGATTATAAACATTTGAATGATAATTAACCTGGTTTTTAGTGTGTTGGTTTACGTTGATGTTGGTTTGTAGGTACGGAGGAGATGAAGCTCATAATTAACCCAAAAGAATATCAACACTCTCCCTATTCCCTTCCCACACACGAGTTTTACATCCACGTGAAGATGGAAATAA